>JAZAVJ010000178.1:0-91972 GCA_037954315.1 Neonectria punicea | reverse complement strand
CAACAACAACAACAACAACAACAAAAGGAGCCGAGGTACGTACAGGGAGGTCCCTCAGGGAGCTAAGCCTCTTGGGGAAACGCGGCCATGGAGCCTGCATCAGCCAATGGTCGGCCCCGAATATGACGTTGTCCGGCCGGGGCCCGGAGCCGGGTGTCGCTGCAGCATGGCGCCGGGAGACCCTGATGCCGTCCGCCGCTGACGTCAGGGCGCCGATGTCGACCTTTCTGCCGTCTCCGTCCCTGTCTGCCTGCCACAACGTCCGCTATTTACAGGGGAGGAAGATGATGAAACGAGGGGGAGGGGGAGAGGGAGAGGGACTTGGGAGGGATGCTCAAGGGGAGAAAAGATGTTACACGAAGTACGCATTCTCCAATGAGAGCTCTGTATTTCTTTGGCTTGGGCTCTCCTTGTTAGCTCGTACTCTGTCTCTAGGTATTCTGAGGAGCGACGAACGTCAAGTAAAGTAAGTAATTTGGGTTTTGGGGGCTTTGCCGTGTGGCCTAGCCACATACCTAACACACATGGCGTTGCCCTGTTGCTTTCCGTCCTGCAACTGCAAACTGCAAATGCAGACTCGAAGATGCAAACTGCAGACTCGGATGCAAAGAGCTCTGACCACCAACGCCCGCAGCATCCATCTCCACACAGAAACGGAAAAGGGGGAGGGGTCATCCCTCTTCGTCGTCACAGAAATCAAGTTTTCCCGTCATCTAATGTCAACAACGACCAGAAATCCCATCACTCAGTATGCTCAAGCTCAGACACACCCATACATGTCGGGCACCATGATGAAACCCTCGCCTCCCTGTTCTCTCTCCTCTCCCCCCCTCCCTTTTTTTTTATACCCTCTCTTTCCCTTTCTTCCCCCCGCCCCCCCATGTCACGATTATCTGATCAATTAATTAACTGCTGGAATTGGGCGCCGCCGTCGTGGGCTTTTCCCTCCACTAGCAGCCCTTCAAATCGAGCAGGACCCTGAAGATCGATCCCGAGACGGCGCTACGGCCGTGGCTTTTTGGCTCTCGTGCAGCCTTTCAAGCCCCCCTCCCCCCGACTGTGTATGTCACCCCACCCTTCATCGCCCGCCGCCACGGGGGGCCATGGCATCCACCCTTCGGCCGTCGACGTCATCGGCCGGCCCACGCTCCGTCATCGTCGGGCTGCGGAATCCTTCCAATTGGCTTCGGTTGCCACTGGATTGCACCCCGACCGTCATCGCCTTCCGAACACGTGCCCCGGGCGCCGTCCGTCATCGATATCAAGGCCCTACTGTACGGTACATATCCATCTTTGAATGGGAGGAGGATGAGGCAGTGCACACCTCTTTGGCTGGGTGGATGGGCCACCACCACTGACACGAGAGGGCTGGCCCAAGTGGTCACGGAGCAAGATAGATGATGAGAATGACGACGATTCTGCTGCTGCTGCTGCTGCTGCTGTAATAATAGCATCCAGCAGTATGTATGCAACTTGCTGCGCCGAATCGTCGTTGTGCTTCCAACACGTCCACCCGAGGCCATCTTCCACGTCCGGAGCCGCCCCACCTCCGGGGTCCCAGACGTGTCCAGCTCCGTCCCCCCGCCCCCCTTGCTCTTCGGCCCTTCAGCCGGACTGGACGTCATCCGACGAGTCAAGTCATGCCACGGAACAAGGACGTTTTCTCCGTTGTCTGGGGAAGAAAAGGGAAGGTAAGGAAGGGGAAAGGTGGTCGGTCGTCTCGGTTGCGGTGTGCTGCTGTTTGCGGCGGTAGAATATGCGGCCGGGGCCAGAAGACGAGATTCACAAGTTTGATAGTCCACAATAACTATCCACATAGCTATCCACATTCCCCACTCGGCGATTGGTGCGGCGCCTGGGGGGGTTCTGTCAGCTGTGCCAGGGCAGTTTAGCACCTAATTAGGTACCTACATAGCAGTCTAGGTAAGTATAGTAGCAAAGAGAAGAAGCAGTAACCAGCGTCGGGATATACGAACCAAGAAGTGGCAAATCTAACCAACTCAGCAAACGAGACATTGAGATATTGCCGTAGTAATGTCGCCATCCACCGCATCGACGCTGACAAGGGCCCTGCTCCTCACTTATCCCGGGACTCGGGACACGCTCCTCCACCGCCGATGATACTCCGTACTCTAATTCTCCGTGAATCCCTACCTTCACAACACACTGCGCAGGCCCATTCCAAATAACCCTCCCTCCTTCCCTTCATGCCCTAATCCATGCCATCTCTTTTTCTTTTCCCAAATCTCCAATCTCCAATCTCAAGTCTTCTTCAACGCTTAATCTCCGTCCTCATCCACCCTTGTCAAGAAAAAAGAGCCCCCATCCCATCTCCCTCTTCCTCCCCCCCACCCCACAAAGCTTGTCCAGTCTTGACAACACCGCCCTGACCTCCCACGATGCCTCATCTGGCAGGGATGAGCCCTTCTGAAACGCCGTGCCATTCCCTCCCAAGCCAAGATCTGCCCTGTCCCCTCCGTCCCAACTCGGCCACAGCCCACACCACCCCCCGGACGCCTCCATTTTCTCGAGGGGAACGGGCCTTGACACTAAGGCGGAACAACAACAGACAAGAGAGACGGAATAGGGGCCCCCCGGGAGACGCGAGATTGCGCGCCTGGGTAAGAAACCCAGCATCTGCTTTCGCGGCATGTCTCTGCCACGCCGTGATTGGCCCCGTCTTCGCTATCGAAATCGTCGGAACATAGCTGCATCGTCCAGCGCAGAGAAGCGAGGCAACCGTCGCAAGATGTGGTTGCCAAGCGGCTATTGCAAGCCACAAAACTCGCCTGCCGGGCCTCTTCAGCTCAGATAGCCTCTGCCAGGGTAAATGCGACCAGTCGCGCGCCGCCTTGCTTTTTTTTGCTTTTCCCCCCAAGGCGCCCTCGCGCTTATTTCATCGACTACTACGTAGTATTCGTACTGCTGCTGCTGCTGGTGTTGCTGATGCCGCTGCCGAATCTGGGCGTTCCTGGCAACGACCCGTCCCGACCCTGGGGCTTGCATCAGGAGACCACCACTTACAAGGACCTGGGTGGTCACGCCAATGCCGATTTCTTTCGGCGGTAATATAAACCACGAGGAACCAACTCCGATGCAGAGAGGGTCCGAGCCCCTGTGAAGAAATAACCACGATCCCGTTGTTACTATGTACTACTTACTGCTGAGTCGTAGTCTTAGTGCTCATGCCTCGAGATGTGGTACGACGTGTAACAAAGCGCCGGAAATTATCCTCAACGCCATTTTTCATCACCACCACCACCGACACTAACCGCCAAAGACAGGCCAAGTACAGCATTTTGCAGGGGCAATTGAAGGCTGGAACAACTGTGCGCAAGAAATTCAATCTTAGTTTGTTGTTGCTGTCGCTATCTATCGACTCCTCCAACCAACTCATCAAGTTCGTCGCTTCCCGGCTTCACCCGTAACCTTCCTTGTTGCTCGTACAAGCGCCTGCCTTGCCAGGCGTACGGGACAGAATGAATCTGTTCGCCGCCACAACCGGGTATATATCATCACCGTAACAAAACAAAACAAAACAAAAAAAACTAGTAGTACAATCGATCAGTCTTTCTCCCTGATCTTCTTCACCTTCCACCACTTCTCCGAGTAATATAAACAATGGTTGCCTTTTGCGTGTCGGTAACTTGCGAGTCTCCGAACCTCGACATAAACGATCGGTTCGAAACACGGATCTGGACGAACATGTCCTGTATCCGGAAAAAATGAAAAAGCATCTGATTTCCCCAAACGCCGGATGGAAGGGTATCGATAGGTCGGTCCACCACTCCACCTAGGCCCGTCCCAGAGACACCCCCCAAATAAACAATTCCCGCTAGATGATGTTGGGGAGGAGACTGCAAAAAAAGCCATCCTCCCGTCGAAACGATCGACTCGAATGATATACACCGCCGTGCCCACCCCTGTCCTAGCCAGTCGGAATCCCCTCCGCCGCCAGCCTTTTGTGGTCCGTTTCTCTATACCGCTTGCCGTGATGTAGTAATATTTTCAAGTGATAAAACAAAAAAGACACATCGATTAAATCCAGCCAAGTGTCCGATGGAGAAGTCGTTACGGGACCGAGATTTGTCGCGGCGCTGTTTATGACAAACGGGCCTTGTCTGCATGTGTTCGTAAGGTAGAATAAAATCGATGACTCCATGGTGCATCGCGAATGTGGGCGGTTCATCGGCTTTTGTTGAATAATCGCATGGTGGCGTTAATTAGTCGGACTGGTGGTCCTCGGAACCAGCCTCCGAGCGAGCGTCGCCACGGTGGACTTTCCTGTGTCGTCGAAGGTTGGAAACAACCGAGAAATGTCGGCCACAGCCCTCAACTTCGCAAGCAAAGGCTAAATAAATGTGTTAGTGGAAATGTTTGACAATATCAAGGATGAACCGGAGGTGGTACATACGCTTCTCGCCTGTGTGGCTGTACATGTGAGTTTGCAGGGAACTCGGTCGAGTAAATCGCTTGTCGCAGACCTTGCACTTATGCTTCTTCTGGGTGCTGGACGAGACCTTGGAACTGAACTGACCCATCATCGACTGAGGGGCAGGAGGGATCTGGGAGCCCATCAACCCCTGGGGCCGAGGGAGAGCCCGCGAGTTGACGGATTCGATGTCTGAACCAGCAGTTGAGTAATCGGAGACCGAGTCGCCATAGTAGGAGCTGAAGTTACCGGAGGAGGATATCGAAGAGCTGGTGGAGTGGGTAGAAGGAAACCCGTATGAATCCACAGAAGACCTGTCGCTGCGAGCGCCATAAATGTTCCTGGGAGTTTCCTGGCTCATGGCTAGCATGCCGTGGCTGGCATCAAGAGCATCTGCGAAACTTCTTCGGTCATCATGTTGAAGACCCCTGAGATCATTGTCAGCTAGTTTCTTTTTTTAAAACGCCTGATGTCTGTGACATTCCCAAGCTAGTCTTGATGAGCACTGGGCGGCACTCACTGTTGAGAGAACCGTCTGGAATGGTCCGCATCTGGGGCAAGCGCAAAGTGCGGCGGCCGAATGGGCGCGGGTGCATAGCCCATGGCTTCGTATGGGGCAACAGAAGTGGGCGCAAAGTGAGCGTTGACTGGAGATGCGGATGTTGAGTACGTCGGGTCCCCATAGGCCGCGGAAGTGGTTTGCATGCGGTTGATGTTGAGGAGATCTTGGGGCACATTGAGTAAGTCCTGCTGTTCGTAGATACCGGCCATGGAGGGAGAAGGGCTGAGGCTACCTGCGGAGGTGTTGGCGACAGGCATTGAGCCATACGATGCAATGGATGAGGCACTGCTGGTGCTGGCCCGGCTATGCGGCGGCTTGCCGGCCATCATGTTGGGGTTGAGAGCATGATGATGGTTCCCGACAAAGAGACCGCTACCCGCCGGAGCGGGCTGTGGTGGTGAGGATGTTGACGTCCATGGGTTTGAAAAGGCAGGTTGTTGTGTAGGTGCCGAGTAGTCAAAGTTCAATGACGGTCCAAACCGCTGCTGTGTAGTGTCGAGGGTCATGGTCATGTTGGCGTGTGAACAAGACTTTGTGATGTGAGGATGATTAACCGCGTGAGCATAGATGGTTAGGTGTTTGTGGAGGAGAAAAGGTTTGTTGATCAGATGCGGAATCCCGACTAGAAGAAAAGCCAAGTTCGGTCACACAGATTAAAGACAAGATGATCCTTTTGTTCTGGAGATGTATGGAGAGTATTGTCGGGGCCAAGGTGGGATCAGCGAAGTCTTAAGTGTCTGGGTGTGAATTGACGTGCGTCAAGCCGCCTCTGAAGCGGGCTGGCCAGCGGGTGAGCGGTGGAGTTCCCTGTCTGTCTGGGAAGAAAAGGTGTGACGACTCCGGGCTAAGTGATCGGCAGGCCGATGTCCTTTCGCAATGGCTGAGGTGACAGGGTTGGCGCGATGAGGTAGGGTCGTAGGACCAAGCAGTGGACCAGGGGGTAGTGGGCTGCATAAGATGATGGCCTCTCAAGTCAATTTTGACAGCCCACGGCACCCAGATAGCGTCCGCGGTACCAAACGGTGCAGAGATCAGCAAGGTATCCAGAGACCTTGGGTCGGAAAATGTTGGACGGACACCCCTCGGATGAATTGATGTCTTCTGGTGGGTTTGAACAGTTTCGTCTAGTATTCTGGTCGGGGAATTTGGAATTTGGAGATTGGATATTTGTGCAGAATAAAGACAACGGTTTGGAACGGACGGCGAGGCAACGGTTTATACATGTATTCCTCCAACAAGAAACGAAAGACCAGCAAATGATGTCGAGTCTCGAGACAGAGTGAACTCTGTGGATCGGAGGGAGGGGGGTGTCCGATGAGAAACAGTGTTACGGGGGGTATGCTTGGCTCTTTGGTTCAGGGAGGGTGTGTGGTGTGTGCGAGAGAACCATCAGCAACGGACTGATATGGGAGGAGGGGGGCAGAGGGGCCCTTTTGCAAAACTGCCGTGCGTAGCCTTACCCACACCCTGCTCCATACTCCATGCTCCAAGAGACCTGTGGTCCACGGGCGAACGCCACTGATGTGGAGGGTCTCAGATGAGTTGCAAGGCCCGGAGAGAGAGAGCATGTACCGGGCTGGGACTTGAGGGGGCAGGGCGAGTGGGCGGGCGGCATTATGCAGGGTCCCTCTCTGGCTCTTGGTTGAGCAGGCTCCGCGACGGGCATGGGGGGTTCGACTGAGAAGAGTCCGGCGGCGGAAATCGTGAGCCCCGAGAGAGGCAAGCCACTCAACGGCAGCATCGAGGGATCCGCCCACGCCTTTTTAGCGTTGGGGATTTTGGCAATGAGCTTGGCTGTGATTGATGGTGGTGGGAGTCGGCGATGGGCCGTCGAGTCGCAAGTCATGGGGGAGGATCCCACATCAACAAGCAAAGCCAGGGGGAACTGGCAGAGCTTTGCTGTACGAATAGACGTACCGAATACCTCTGGGCCCTCTGGGCAACTGGAAAGCATCCATCCGGGAGGCGTCAAGCCCCCCACAGCCTTCTGTCGTCGCGGGAGGGTGTCGACGCATTAGAGCCCTGACGTAAGAAGGCACGTCAATAAGTAGTGCCGGGGTGTGTGTGGTCTTTGAGCTGTGGGGCGGTGGGACACCCGGACGAGACAAGAAACACAGGGAACGCCAGACGGTGAAGGAATTGAAACAGTGCTGTCCGCGAGCCTTGAGGCAAGGTGTGGTCGAGCTGGTAGCCGAGAGGTGAAAGCTGGGAGGCGGTTCGAAAGAAGCGCCAGCGCCAGCGCCAGGGAGAGATGCACAAGTCATGGTTCCACGGCCATTGGCATGGGGCGACAAAGGGACACTGACATCAGAGTGCTGGGATTGACCCAGCCTGGGCAAGGCCTTGGGAAGTTGAGGCCGCAAACTGACGTAGTGGCCCCTCCATGAGATGCCGCGGCGCTCTCACAAGGGCAAGGCCACACGACGATAAAACCCTGAGAGCCTTCGATATCGCCGTCATCGTGCTCCGGAGTCCCAGAAGTCGGGGTGGGACAACCTCAGTGAGGAGTGGCCAGGAACTGTCGTCGGCGGCTGGGTCCTGCGCTCGTGGGCGAACGAGCCAGCACGAAGCCAGCCAGCACGGACAGAGCCAGTACGGGGCCAAGAAGAGACCCCCCAGGGCCCTGGGGCTAGGGCATCCAACCCAGCGTCCCATGCTGGCAGCCTGGGAGGAGGTGGTGTTGGAGTGATGCCATATCGTCGTGACCCACGGCTTTGATTCCTGAAGCCTCTTCCTGGTCAAACTGGTCTCTACCACCCCTCCTCGTGTCCCCGTGCGTGCTTCCCCATGCTTTGCAGCCTTCGCTTGGTCGGGTGGCCAGGTTCTGCTTGTCTCTTCGATGGTCGCATGGGCTCTGTAGGTAGCATCCGACTGCGGGACACGGTCATTTTCGAAGAGGATGAATGCAGAGATGGGGACGGACGGCAATGGAGAGAGGATGTGTTTGCCTCAGCGTCTGACCGGTTCCAGTGCGTGTCCGTAGTTCGTACTGTAGAAGCACAACAGACACTGTGCTGGCTGACTGTGTTTGGTGTGTTGCAGAGCAATGCTCCCGAGTCATGGCAGTGTCAACTTGCCCATCGAAGGACTATGGCAGGTACGGCCCCGGGCCCCACAGCATTGCCGTTGCCGCTGCCGCTGCCGCTGCCGCCGCCGCTCCCCGGTATCGATTTCGACGGCTGCTGCGCTGGCCTTCTGCCACATTGGCCTCGATTTTGCCTCCCACTTCAGGAACCAAAAAAATAACCAATTGCTCCCCAACGAAGGAGCAGAAGAATTGTCTTCCAAGAAGGAGGGAGATACAACACGGGTAACTAAACCCCGGCGTGAAAAGCAAAGCGACCGAAAAAGACAATAAAGCAAGGGAAACTCTTTCGCACTCAGTAGACTGGCTGAGTAGCCAATTCGCCTCACGCACTGTGTGATGTGGTTCCTGGCTTTTGAATTCTTCCTACCTTCTTCCTCCTTCCTTCTTTGCTGCCCGGGCACCTTAGAACCGCACTTGCCGTGGTATGCATCCACGCACACGGGCACACTGGCACACTCCAGTCGATACAGCATTCGTCGTACACGCGCTGTACCACGTCCTGTACCAATTCACGGGACCCTCTTTTTGCTCCCTCTCACAGTGCTCCAGTTTCCGCCATGCTTCCTTCCCGCGCTGCGCAGACCACTTAACTCTACGCTTAGGTACCCAGCCCAACCTTACCTTTACCTCGCATCTACATGCCACCTCCAAATGCCTTCATCCGCACCGCATCACATCGCATCGCATTGCACCCCAGCAAGCCTCGGACGCACGCTGCTGCTGCTAATGCTTGAGCTACTGCACCATCCTCCTGTTCCGGGGGTGCTCATGTCCGTCGACACCTCAGGCCGCCACGCATCACAGGGCTCCGCTTCGCCCGCCCGTTCGCTGACCGGATGATGGGAGTGGCGCCCACGCTAGACATGGGATGCCGCTGTCGCAGCCAGTCGGCCCTCAAAGCAAGCCCTCCTCTTCGTCCGCTTCCTCCGCCTTCCGGGAATAAGGCACATGTTGCCTGAGGCCGCAAATCTGATGCGACCAGGTATGGGAAACGCAAAATGGCCACCACGACTTTAGGCTTGACTTGGCTTGGAACATGGGGACAAGAGCCATAGCGCCGCCAGTCAACCCCCCTCGATGCCCCTAGAGGCTAGAGGCTAGCGCTCCTGACCACCACCCGAGCCCTGACACGTAGCCTACCCACTCGCCTCAACCACTCAAACGCTTTGTCGGCGTTAAGCAAGCCGCTCAAAGGCCAAGCCTTGCGACCCTGCGCCTTCTTCTCGACCTAGGCTTGAGGTGGTCAAGACCAGAGAGTTGCTCACGGCCAGAGGGCAGATAGATCTCTCTAGCTCTACGAATACGGAGTCTGCCACTTGAATTGCTTCCGGTAGTTGGTGGAGGGAAGGCTGCTCTAGATGGCTGGGGCTGTCTAGCCTACCGCCCAAAACTCAACTCGACTTAACTTGAACTTGACTCAACTCAACTGAGTTCGCCCGCCTCGTCGCCCACGCCAGGAGCGGTCCGACTACAAGGCAGAAACCACAAGCTCACTAGTCGCCTTGAACTGGAGGTTTGTGTCCGTCCGGCACAGTGAAGAAATCGGGATAGTCAAGGGGGTGTGGAGATCTTTCAAATTCTCTCTTCCTTCCCACGACGCACGCCAAAACAACATAGGCTTACATCCCGAACGCCCACCGATGCAGCAAGGAGGTGACAGGCCAGCCCCTCCTAGCAGCCTCCACGTCCCTAGGGGCCTTTCTTTCTCTCCGTTGTAGCAACCCCGATGTCGTCGTTAAGATTTCGGCTGATGCCCGCTGGGTCTTCCAGTTGTTGGCCCTATTGTGGTCGACAGGCCCAGGGCAGTTCAACCAAATGGACCAAGCTCCCGGTCTAATCCAAATTCGAGATCCTGGTTGCAGAGGTGGCAGGCCGAAAGGGGATGCCTGAAACAAAAGCTGCAAGGGCCCTGGACACCCTTTGATTGTGGTCATTATGGATCTATCTTGATCACGAACATCGGAATACAAGCCTGCAAGTTTGACAGCCTTGCCCAAACTATCTTTGCAATCGGCATCTCCGAATGAACCTTGAGCGTTTGCGGCACAAGATACATCTACTAGCCAAACAAAAAACAAAAATATTGTTCACGACATGTTAGCATGGTGAGCAATTAACCCATTCCCGGCTTTTTTCTTCACAGTAGAAGTCAACTCGGCCGCGGTTTACGTAAAGCTCTTGAAACCACATCGGCCGCGATTTCGAGTTCGGAGTGCGTCCCTAGTTCGCCTGATCCAGATACCCGAGATTGACGATACGTCGATCAAGCGCCAGCGCCGGCAGATGCAAACGGTCCTTTTGCATCGGCGGAGGCACCGACACCCTGTTTGTTTCCTGCATGGGCACATCCGATAGACGTCCCATGCAGCTCCCCTATTCTAGCAGCCTCACGTCTTTCTAGAAGCCGGTCAGATCCGGAAACGGTCACCAGCGACGAAAAGGAGACGGACGCTGGTGACCTGACGTTGTCATCAGGCATTCCCGGACCAAACGACCGGCTCATCTCTCACAGTAAATGAAAGGATCGGGGCTACCAACCTAGCGGCAAGACGGGCAGCAGTTGACAAGCCAGTCATGGCCAGCCCCCAAACAAGGGTATGTCTCAAAATCGACCAGCATTCCCCAGTCCGTCTCCAAGGGAAGAATGCAACCTCGACGGCAGTGATTTAGAGGTCAACGCCGTGTCTACGACTGGTGACTCCGTCTTGCTCAGTTTGGTTGACCTCGGGATTTGTTTCCTTTCAACCTCATCTCGCCATCACATCACCAAGTGGGTTTTAACAAGATTACAACGAACAGATGCCGCTGGCGCACATCTGAGCTTCACGTCATTTCTTGGGTTGCTTGTCTGCATGCCTTCACCGTTGTCGTCGTTCAGGACTAAGCCAACTGTATCTTTTGGAAGGGGTTGAAGGACAATCGCAATCTCTGGGCCAAGCCAAGGTGTTCAGCAATTCGAACGCAACTGGCAAGATCCAAACTCTCCCGCGCCGGCACTTGGAGGAGCTGGCTCTTAGACCAGTGCCCTCGAAGTTACGTTACAGCATCAATCACCAACCAACCCGCGTCCAAACGCACTGACCGGCCGTTGCACGCCAATTCAATGTCATCCGATACTCCTCGGGACTGGTCAGGTACGGGGTGACACGGAGCAGATGGCGCCTTCAGCGGCGGCAACAACTAGTTGCCAACTAGCCGCGAGCCTAGGGATGGTTCCCTCTCTCCAAGAAACTGTTTCTTGTAAGACCGCATTTATCGCCGACATCTCACTTTTTTAGGGCACCTTGTAGCTCAAGCCGTTAGCACTAGTTAGCGGAGGCTTCTCACGTGCACGCAACTCAGGTGAGTAAGTGGCGAACTCGATCTCAACATCAGTGAGAAACATCAGCAGTTCCTCCAACGCAGCCCGTGCGCTACGACAAAAACTAATAAAATGAACGGAAAGAAGTAACCCAGTACCCTGCAGAAGCCAGCCCCCAAAGCCCCCACGAGTAAGCCCTGGCGGATGGGTGTTGGTTTCTTGTCCCAAATTCCCACTCTTTTGTTTTCTCCAAGAGCTGTCACTGTGGGTAATGTTGGGATTTTGGGATTCAAACCTCCACTTTTGAAGACTCTTACGGTGAGGGACCTCTGGTCAAGGAGAGTGGAAGACGACCTTGGCATCTAACCGAGAAAGGAGTTGTCTCCACGCTGAGAACTACAGGATGCCGACCGACGGGAAGGACTCTGGGGGAATGAGGCCAAGCCGCGGATTTCTACCGCGTGAGGTCTTGGTAGACAGTGCACCACTACAGATGCCGGTACCGGTACACACTGGCTCTAGCCTAAGCAATCGGATTTGCGCCAAGGGACCCGGTTGCACCAGGCTGTTAGCCTTCCCCAAGTCGATGGCTTCGTTTTGGTTGTAACTTACGAATACAGGAAGGCATCAATGTGGGATTTTGCATGAGGGCGGAGACATCCGGACGGCGTCAAAGAGTGAGTCCACTCCACACGTGTTGGAAGTTTAAGGATGACGACGATCGCCATGGTTCGCGGATGACGAACCGTTCCCCTGGGCTTGCTCGCGAACGTTCCTCTGCGATGAAGGGATTGTTTCCCACACGACGTTGGGATCCTCATCGTACATGACACCAAGACCCTACACGGGTCGGCCTGTAACCTCTGCCCTTGTGGCTATCCCCTGGCGACACAGCGTTCCGCACCCCCCAGTCCCTACCCCCTTGACTGAAACGGGTGCGTGACGTCAGAACGGGGGAGCTGGCCAGGCACACCCACAGGCTCGCAGAGACAAACCCGTGTGAAATAAGATTTGAGCCCAACCGCCTTCATGTCCAGTCTTTCTCAGCCGACGCCTAGCCATTGGCGCACAGTTAGCTCGCTCGGGACGGACTCGAGCCGACGCCACGGGAAGAAGGAAACACGATAAAACAAGCAGGGGGAGGTGCCACAGGAAACAGGCAGGACGACGGTCGAATAGATGTGTGGGTTTGTCCAATGGCGCAGGCGGTGGAGCTAGGTAGGCTCTGGCATGCCCATTGCGGGTCGTGGAATAGGTCCCTGAAGATCCGTGATCTTTTGCTGTCTTGTCGCGGTCTGATAACTAACTACGTAACTGCCTACGAGATGATCAAGCGCGCGGGGGGGGGGGAGGTAATCGCTTCTCGTGCTGAAGGGGCTCATCTGGAGTCGCCATAGCCATCGCCATCGCCATCGCCATCGCCATCGCCATCGCCATCGCCAACCAAATTGCAGTCTATAGCTAAGTATGCCCTGCCTATTATGGCCGGACTTCATCATCATCAAGTCGTCACTTCTGGGAAAGAAAGACGGCCGACTCCATCTCCGCTACCTCGGTCATTACCCGTTCTTTGTTCACATTGGATACTAACGCGTGACGGACCCGGCACCAACGACACACATTCCTGCAGCCAGACGACTTGTTGGCGGGTGAAAGCCGTAACGTTATCAGTCATGCAGGGCAATCGAAAGTCGATAGGCCGCCCCCAGATGAGGGACCCTGGCAGGGTCCGTCGAGTGGGTGCCTTTGGGGGCAGCAGGGGCGCCCAATATGTATCTGAGGCTGTTGATCAACAAGCCGTTCATGGGCATGCATCGCATCAGCGTCTACTACTGTGGGTGTACAAGTCACCGCCAACAACGCCTTATCGACCTGCGGACGATAGACTCTTGAATCTTCTGAAGAGAGGCCATGTCAGGCAGGCCTCGGTTGTCTTCTCTCGATACTGCATTGCGGTCCCCAGGATTCTCACTTCCCGCCTGTCTCGTCCGACTTTTGTGATTGTCTCAGATGCGTGGCAGTCAGCTCCCGATTCAATACCGGTTTAGTCAACCTACTCCATGTACGGATCACCCATCAATGCATCCGACCAAAAACGACCACGAAGAGGGGCCGGGTGAGAGTCAGCCATTCGTGTGTATGGCAGGCAACATCTACCGGTGTGGGTGTCTGGATCATCCTAGAGGACACGCCTTGAGTCGTGCGTCATGATACATAAGTGAGCAAATCTCCTGGACGCGGGGAGGCATTGGTCGACGTCGAAACTGAAATGGACGTGGCTTTTTCCGGTACCAGTGCCCCCGCGAAATCGCCGAGACACAATGTTCTAGCCTCTCTTTTTAAGGCTTCCTGGGGTGGTCAGTACCCTATGTGCGATAACCTCTCAACCTCGTCCGTCCGCCAGATGGGATTCCGGCAATTCCCATCCCCTGCTAGGACGCAGATTCGACTCTCGGACTCTGGTGCTTGCAAATTGCCGTCTCCGTGGCGTCGGTAGTTGACGCTCGGCTTTGTTACGTGCTTCTTGCTACGTCTGTGCCGCCGATTTGGGACGCTGGCGGTGCTTGTGAACCATTTTTCCTCCGTTCCGTCTTCCGTCTCCGCGGAATGGGCATTGCAAAAGGGCGCTCGTGTCGTGTTGGCTGGTGCAACCTACTGATGCTGACGATGATGGCGTGGCGGCGCCGGACTATGAGATATCTACCTCACTCGCCGCCCACGCTGGACGGCTGGGCGGGTGGACGGCCGGACGGGTCCTGCGTCTTTATTCTCGGCCGGGCGCTCAAGGTTTTTACGTCATCGAGGCGCAATGGGGGTGGTCCATTCCAGGCTGGCGGGCCATGCTCACAGCTTGAATCTTTGTGTTTGGTGCTTGTGGCCATGAGGATGGGATGGGATGGGATGGGATGGGCACAAGTGTGTCACCAGCCGTCATCAGGCTTCGACAAGAGACTTTGGTTGGTGCCGTCACATCGTGTTCCTTTCGGGCGTCATCTCTTTGTGATATTGCCAAAACCGTCTCCTTCGGGGGGCGAGCATTGCATCACAGAGTTACGCGCCGTGAACCTTGCCGTCCTACAAACCACAAGCCTCTCCACGGTCTCACCACGATCCTCCGCCACAATCGCATTTGGCACGCCCCCCGCCGCTGTTTCTATTCGTGAATCCCCTTTTTCTCTTTTCTTTTTGGTTCGACGAGTGCGTGCCGATGCGAATGAAGCCTTGCTCCGTGGTCACGATCTTGTCTCCCGCGGGTGAGATTGCGACGAGAGCCGCCGAGACAATGCTTACGGGGTGAGACAGATGCGAGTGAGGAGGAGAAAAAGGGGAAGAGAATGAGACGGGGAATCGCCGAGAATCAGACGTACAGTTTGGATTGCACGGCATGTAATGTGACACGTTGCTCCGGGCGTAAGTCATGAGCGAACACGTTCTCTCGATGTTTCGGTATGACGTCGTGTTGGCGGTCTAGGGTATATGAGCGGGATTTTATAGAATACCGGTACGTGTAACGACACGAGCAACCTCAACAACCTAATTGCATCCATATACCCTTGCCTCAGATTGAATACTTTAGTGATTCTGTATACCCTGTACATTAGACCTTGGGCGGTACAGATACTTTGATTGTTAGACGAACTGCTTTTACCGATGTCTCCTTTTTCACTGTGAATAGTTTAAGCAGAAATCTCCCACTACTGTTCCGTAACCCTTGGCAAACATCATATGGACAAGAAGCAAGATAAAACAATAAACGTACTCAAATAACAAATGACCAGCATTGAAAACGGAGAAGATAAGAATAACAATACCAAAACATGTATGCCACACTACACCAGTATGCTTCCAGTGACCGGAACGTTTGAGATTTACCTCCAATTATCAATACAAAAAAAGACGGCTAGATCTCACGAAGCACGGGGGCGCTTCATCACAAGGAAGCTGAAATGACTGTACGCAAAGCCTTATGAACCCTCATCTGCGAGTGAGGACAGTTCTCGTTTCGCCTCCGCCCGGATTAGGCGGTAAGGACACCGGAGCATTATTATCAATCGTAGATCGTCTTGTTTGTTGTCACTCACTACAATCACAAGCACGATTGGACAGCATTGCACAGCACTCACATCACGACACACTGATCAAGGGCAACCTTCAAGGAACTATCTCCATTCAGATTAATCTGCTCTAGACCAAGTTCCATCATTGCTAAATCGCACTTTTCAAAGCGCTTCCCAAAATCCTTTTCCTCAGGCTTCCTGTCTCCCGCCTTGGCCCTTGACAAACCCTATGGTAAAAAGGCACAGGGCAACCGTTGCTCCCGTACCTGGACGAATCCCCCAGTCTGGGTGGCGGAGACTGTCTTGAATGATATTGTACAGAGAGAAGAGAAAGACAAAAGGATGATTCGGGAGAGACGAACATTGCTCAGCCCGGTTGGTGGGATAAATAGACAGGTAGACATTAACCGACGGGTCATGACCTCGTGAAGTGAATTGTAAAAACAGAGGAGATGATCGCGAAAAAAGAAGAAGAAAAAAGAAACGGGCTTATTCAAGGATTGCAAGTCCGTGGCTGCCCCTCCAGGAATCCAGCCGAAGTAGGGGGTATAGTTTGCTCCTCGAGTTCCAACGGTGCGTTTGGTTGACTCTGACCACGAGCCTTCCCCGAGTGAGATCTGGGGTCCCTTTTAAATGTCCGGGAACCCCCCTGGTCCGATGTCCCATATACCTATCCAACGCCAAAATCAAAACCAGACATGCTTGTTTGCTAAAACAACGACATCCTCTCTAGATCAAAGTCTCATACGTGGGGCGCACCCGTTCGGCCCTGTCCTAGAGACTCAAAGAGCTCATGAGGCGGCACTCGTTGAATACCACTTCCTCTGTCGTACATGGAAGTGGGCGCAGGGGCGTATCCCTCACGCCTCTTGCGTATCCGGTCGAGGACGATGCCTGCTAGAACAAGCAGGAGCATCAAGCCGAGCGAGATGGCAAGGCCGATGAGAATGACAAAGACTAGGGGCATGTTTTTCCCTACGAAGGTCAGTCACGTCAACAAAAAGGGGAAGGGATAGAGCGTACCGTCGGACGAGAAGAAGTCGTCCTTCTGAGAGAAGATGCCTGCAACGCTCCCAGCTGAGTTGTCTGAGTTGATGGTCAGGGCGTATGGCTGGTAAGCGGTGCCGTTGAAGATTGCTGCTGATGCCGCTCCGAAGCCTGGAATTACAATTGACCCAGTGATCATCAAGACCTGCTTCTTGTCGAGAATGTCATGGTCGTCGTGCTCCTCAGTCAGAGAAAAGACCTGAAGACCCTGGATAATGCTGTCTGACGAAAGTGCTGGCTCGGCAGTTTGCCACTTGTCACCATCGTATTTCATGATGTAGATGGAATCATCGTCAGTCGACGAGCCAGAGATCCAGATCTCATCCCTGTCGCTGGAGGCAGGAGTGAGGATGCGAACCGGGCCGGGGATTTCGTCGGAGCCAGGGAAGTCGCTCCAGGATTCCTTCTTGGCGTCCCAGCTCGATAGGAACTGCTTATCCGAGTCATTAGCTCGGAGATTGCCACCAACGATCAGGTCGTTCTTGGACGTCCACATCATGCAATACACATCTCCCTTCACATCGCTCCCGGGGCGATTCCACTGGTCTGAGTCCATGTTGTAAGTACAGAGACCCGGGCAATCTAGGGCGCCGGCAGTATCAAACGATCCACCCACATACACATCAGCACTTTCGGGACGAACAGCGATGACTGAAACAGTACCGTTGTTCCCTGATAGCGGGGGCGGTTGGGAGTTGAAAGACTTGGACTCGAGATCATAGGAAATGAGTCCGTTGATTTCGGCGTCGTCAATGGTGCCACTGATCTTGCCACCGGCGAAAAGGGTGCTGTCCCGTACGGCGAGAGTGAGGAAGGTCGAGTCGCTTGAGATGTTGGAACTGAGCCCCAACACATTGTCGCCTTCGATAAGTACAATGTTGTTGACTTCACTGCCAGCCGTCGATTTGGTGGTGAAACGGCCTGCGAGAACAGTGATGTTAAAATCGTTCTCGTCGTAGAATAGGCCAGTCGTCACACCAGATATGTCATTGACAGAGACAATGTCGCGGCGGCTCAGACTCGACGAGTTGGATGCCGTGGATTCTGACTGGATCTTCAGCGGGAACTGGCCAAGACCATCATCTGACAAAGTTGCAGCGCCGTTCGCGCCCAGCTGTGAGGAGGAGATGGAGCCCGCAAAAAGCGAACCACCGTCGTTGGGCAGGTCCAAAATGGCCGCGGTGAGAACACCACTGTAGCCTGGCAGTTCACCGCCAAGGCCCTGTAACCAGTTGCTCTGGGAAGGAACCCAGATGGCAAACCCGTCGACCAGGATGTCGTCGTTGTCGTCGAAAGCGTTACACTGAGTAAAGGCACCCGAGAATGCAATTACAATCTCCGGAGTGTCTTCTGTGACATTAACCCTTAGAGGCACCACGAACTCCACGGCTCCATTGACGCCAGCACCCAGAGCATCCCACGAATCCTCCTCTGTATCGTAAACGGCCACATTGTCCATGCCCTTGACGGAATTGTCCTCGGTATTTGAGAAGTCACCGCCAACGAAGAGCTTGGTACCATTGAGATGCATACTCGAGACCTTGCCGTTGATACCCCCGTCGAGAGTCTTGACATCCTCGGAGTCGATAATGGCGAGGATGTTCTCATGGTCATCAGAGGTGAAATTGCCACCGACGTAGGTGACATCGCCATTTGTTACCAAAGCCGTAACACCTGAGGCACGATCGAAGCTTGCACCGAGCTTGTTGATAGTCGAGTTTCCTAGGCTCGACGAGTCAACTACTGCGTCTTCGGGGTCAAAGTCGAACAGTCCGTTAAGACCTCCGTTCGAGTCGATGAGAGTAAATCCGACCCTCTGCGCAACAATGGTGAGAGAGTCGACGTCCTGGCCAGCGAGGGGGCTGAGGGTAATGGCGGGCCTGAAAGAATCAGAGCTCTGCTCAATGTAACCGAAGTAGATCTGGTCGTATTTGTCGAAGTTGTTGGTCTGGTACAAGGTGGTGGTGAAGTTGGAACCGTCATCAGTGCCGCTCAACATGACACCGGTGACATTTACGCGACCCCTGGCCGAGCAAGAGTCATCTTGTCGGCAGCCGGGGGTGTACATATTGACGGAGTAGTTGCCGGACTCCTTGATATTAGGGTAGAAGATCACCGACGCCGACTTCGTTGAGAAATCGCCAGTAAGATCCGCAGTAAGATACTGGGAACTGCTGTCGAAGGATGGAGACTCGGACCAGGGACCGGTGGCAGTTGCAGAGGACGGGAAGTCGACAGCGCCACACGCTGGCTCGTTGAAGTCGGCAATGGCGTACGCAAAAATGTCGTCCTGATACAGTTCAATACCGGCGAGACCGCCACCGTCGCCATACCAATCGGAAATAGCAATGCTGAACTTGTTCATCCCGACTTGATTGATGAAGTGAAAGTCCTGGTATTCTCCCTCGTCGCTCAGAGGGCACTCGCTGGTGCAGGTGCGGTTGTTCCCAGTGCCGGGGTCGGTGTATGTGAAGTTCATGATGCCGTCGATGGGGAAGGCGATGAATCGGAAAGTCTTGGTTCCGCGACCATCCTGCTGTGTGTTCCACAGTCTAAGCTTCGTAGGCTTGAACGTGAAACCGAAATCTGCGTCCCAGGAACCTGGAGTATCGTCCTCCAAAAGCCATGTGCTTCCAGAGCCATCCGTGTCTCCAGAACAAACAATGTTCTTGGGGTCGTTGAATCCGCTTGTCAAAACACTGTTTTCGGCGCTAATGTTGGCGTTTGAAAGATTAATAGTTTGGTCGTCTGGTGTAGTAGGAGTGCTGGTATTTCCTAGTCCAGTGAAGGTACCGCCAAAAATAATGTGTCCGTTGGAGGCTTTGGTGATGGCGTTCACGGGTCCGTTGAAGCCGGCAAACGGAAGATTCGTCCACCCATCAGTGCCAACCCACGCGATCGCATTGGTCGAGTTGGCCCCTTTGAAGTTGCCACCGACATAGACGGTGTCTCGCTCCTTATCACACAGGACAGCGTTGACCTCGCCCTCAAGGCCATCCAGTGGGGTGATTTCGGTAGAGTTTGGGTTAAACAACGCGATCGCCTTAGATTGTGTGCCGTCCAAACTCGTGAAATTACCACCTATTACCACTCCCTGCATCTCTCCATCGCTGAGTTCGAAGGCGCACATGGCTCGTATCGAGGCGTCGCTGGCAACGACGGAGCCAAGAGCACCATTGGGTAGTTGTGCAAGAAGCGATTGACTGCCGTTTGTGCTGCGTCCTCGCTCATTTTGGCCTTCGTATTCATAGAGAGAGATGCCACTGTAGTCTCCAACAATCCCAATCCTCCCCAATTTTGAAAAGTCAAGATTCGCTGATGGTACCGGGTCAAATGTGACGGCTTGTGTGAGTGTTGGCGCCAAAGCGGCCAAGCCCAGGAGACTGATACCAAGACGCTGGGTTTGGCGCGCTGTCGAGCGTCGCCGTTGAAAAGGCAATCGCATGGTTATCGCGTCTCGCCGATCAAGGAAGCGTCGAAACCTGCGGATGGCAGTGGTTTGTGCTCCGGTGCACGGGAGCCGGATTGTAGAAGTATCGTTGGTGGCGATTTCGTTCTGACGAGCATCTCAGGTTCAAACGTGGAGCATACCAAGAGCTGTCGGGCGCGTTGGTCGTGACGAAGTGCGCGAAGAATGCGAGAAGAAGCGGGCCTGAGCTCGTCTTGAAACGGAAATCGGGGAATGTGAACGAAGGGCTGCCGGATTATCGTCGAGGGGTATCGTCAGTCGCTCGCGGAGCAAAATCGAGTCGAATTCGAGTCGGAAGGGAGGGATGTTTGGGCGAAGTTGGCTGGTCTGCAATGCAGCACCACAAGAATGCGGGAAATTGCTAGTGATGGCGATAGCCTAATTCGAGACGTGTAGTGGGCCTTGAAAAGCCTGGCACTAGCCTAGTTCGGCTAGAGCCCTAACCCACTGTGAGCGGTACCTGAAGCGCTGAAAGTTAGACAACGGCTGTTCAGTGCGACGTGCCACGACCAAATTCGAGAATTGAGAGGGAAAGGATGCGACGTTGCGCAGGCGAGACTTTTGCGCGTGGAAGCCGCGGTGTAGCAGCCCTTGCAGCGCTGTGATGGTGGAAAATGGGAGGTCTCGAGGGAGTTGGGCGTACCGGCACGTAGCGCAGGCACGAGAGCGGGCCTCACCTCAATCTAGACGACACTAGTGATGGTTGAGAAGGACAAGAGCTTGATTGCTGTAAATGGTCACCGTGTTGTTGAAGATTGTCGGCGGCGATTGTGTATCGTCAACGGTTCTTGATGGTGCCTGTGTAATTTTTCTGGTGTTTCCTGGTCGGAGAGAAAGGGGTGCGTTGGGCGATGGTGATGAGGTGTTGCGTCTGCGGCGTGTTGCTTTGCTTTGCTTCACGAATGTGGGCACCAGAAAGGAGGGCCAGAATGGGGGGTCTCCGGGTCGACCACGATGGAATGCAGAATGCAGCGCCTCAACGGCGAGAATTCGATATGATGGTGGCTGATGATCTCGACGTCACAGGATCTGGGATCTGGCCTAGCTGCGACTCGGATTGGGGGCGGAAGATAAGAGGTGAGACGGTGAGCAGAGAGAGAGAATGACGGGAGAACCGGAAGGGAATGCGTAAATGAGTGACAGAGCCAATGAGGCAGAGAGAGGCAGAGAGAAAGGCAAAAAGAGAGAGAGGCGGAGTGGTGGGCGGTGCATCACACACAAACACACGCACACATACACGCAGGGTGAGAAAGCAAGAATAGAACGGGAAACGAATGACTGTGAAGCTTCCACAAGGTAGGTAAGTAAGGCAAGTAAGGACCCCCCTCCGTTCGACGGGCGAAGGAATTCTAGCGGATAGCGGGAGGTCGGAGGAAGAGGCGGGAGACGGGCTGCGAGACGAGGAGAGAGAGGGAGGGTTGGCTTGGCGTGGCCCAGACCTGCTCAGGTACGAGGACGCGAGTGGAGCAGACGCGACCATTCCAATTCCACTCATTCATTCCGTTCCTTGACGACCGCAAATGCATGCAATGCACTGCGCAGGACCCCTGGACCTAGCACGCAAAAGGCCAGGAGAACACGCACCACTCCTTCGTTGTGCATGCACAGCGCCGGTCTGTCCATTGTTCCCTCGTCTTTCACCGCCGAGCTAGTCGTGCTATTCGTGGTCTGCCGGGCCTCCAACCCATGTGCTTTCCCAGGGGCTGGAGCCTGTCGGCCCGCTTCCTAGGTTACCCTGAGCATGGGGGTGCAGACATTAATACCCGGCCATGCTTAGGTGGCTTGTCTACTCTATTTCTTTTCTGTCTGCCGTGGCGCGCTAAAGCTAGGAGGGGCTGGTGCGAGGCAGGGGGAGCTTCTTGGCATCGCCGCCGTCTGACAACTGGTTGGGTTTGTCTCGGTCTGAGCCTCTGAGGTCTCGGAGGGTCATACGTGGTTGGACGGTTGGACGGTTGGACGGTTGGACACTGTTACGCTGGACAGATTGATTGCGTCGCAACGGAAATGGACAGGCTAGGATGCAATCCATCGTATTGTAAGCAGCATGCGTAATTAATTCCTTCCCATCATAAGTATGAATTGCTGCAAACTTAGTTGCCGTTGCTGTCTGCTCCCGCTAATTGCCATCCTCTCGCTCGCCAATCAAAGGAGCGCTTGCGGGAACGGCAGCTTGTTCATGCTTCAGGGCCCAGTAATCTGACATCACAGCGTGTTCAGCATGCATAGCTGAACACGGGAGGCTCCCAAGCTTCCATCTCAGCGATCAAACGGCTTTGTTACTTAGTGCCAAGCGGTGCTTCCCGCCACCCACCATGTACGTAGTAGTCTACAGTGCAGAGCGAGGCTGGTGTGAGACCGCTGCATTCTGAGTTGGCACATCGCCCTTGCTCGCTGGGTGGCATCACGTCTGCCTTGGACCTGCCTTGGCCATCATTGTCGACGTGGCACGCTCTGGGCTATTTTCTGACCACCATCACTCTTGACTGCGCACACAATTTTTTTCGTCTGGTGAATTGTGAATGCCTGTAAAATGCTCATCTAAACTCGTAAATACGTCGACTTCGTTCGTGTGCTGGCTGCTCAGCCCGCTATGTTGGTGACCTACTCCGGTTCTTTCTCTGTAGGCGGTGGTGCATATGGCCCATTCAAGTCTATCACTCTTTGACTTCTCTGGTCCGGTATCATCCCTACTGAATTAAAGTTGCCTTTGAACAAACAGTTGCACTGGGGTACCGAAGCCGAAGCCGGTCACAGATGTCAAGCATGCATCGTTCCAACAACCTCGTTGTGGAAACAATAACCCGAACCAGACTGCTTGGACTTTTTCTTGCCACTTGGAGCTATGCTTTCCCGTCCACCCTGTGATTGCTGGATGACCTTGTAATTGGCCATTTGGAATCAGGATCCCTTGCAGATCTGTAGTGATATCTCTAGAGGCGAGCCGTGTGGAATGGTTGACATATCAGCTCCCGTTCGGCTTCTCCTGTTGTGCCCACTTCGTTTTGTAACCCCTCGGGCTTTCAAACTTGCTCGGGTGCAAGGACCACATGCCCTTTCGTTTCCTCTTGGCTTTGGCCTCAGCCTTTTCATACACCTTCTTCAGTCCTCCGAATTCGGCGCCTACCTTAGCCTCGTATGTTGTCGCCAGGCCGAGCTTGACCAGCTCTAAGCCTACGTTCTTACGGAACAAGAACCGCCGCACATAGACCGTCGCAACAATCCGATCGAACTGATCCCGCTTATATATATATGCTCGAACATTGCGGTTGAGGAGGTAGCTTGTCAGCCACTTATGAGCCTCTTCTGCATATGGTTGTGTTGGCCTGCCAAAGTGGGCGAGTTCGGGTGCGTCGACGCCTGCGATGCGGATGGAGATCTGCAGAAAACCTGTCAGTCTGTGCCTGTATCCAATTGACCTCCGCAGTCTTACCGTTCGGTCTTTGAGTTCCTTCCTCCGTTCGGGGATCTTCCTGAGCCAGCCCCAGCCCACAGCACGTCCGCCTGGGGTGTGGAACAAGTGGAAGCCGTCGCCGTCACCTACGCTCGTCACTCTTCCGAAGAGGCTTCGGCTCCGAAAGAACTTTGGCCGAATATAGGCCGCGCCCGGTATTCGCCGCAGGTAGTTTGCGTAGAGTTGGAGGGCAGAGAGGCCTGCGAGCGAGAAGAGGACAGTCGGAGCCCATTCTTTTGCAGCATCGAAAGGGCCTACGTCACTCTTACCTAGGGACTCGTCCCACGCAACTGAGCGTCGCTTTGGCCGATCGTCGCTGCTTTCGGGTTTCCCAGAGCTCGATGATCCGAACGGCCATACCATTGTCGTTGCGACACCCAGGTCGTGAAGCCAGGTGCTGATTTGGCACACGGTTGGGTGTCGGAGGTTGGGTGTGTTTCCGCTTGGGAAGTGGGATGGACGTTCTAGGCCCGCGCTAACTTGGTGCCTCAGGCGAAACTACCTGGGTTCGAATTCATTCAGCTTGAATTTAGACATATTGTTAAGACAATAAATTCAGGTGCTCTTTGTCTTGGTTCTGCGAGTTCTTGATTGGCGAGATTTTGTAGTTTCATTCGCTGTTTGCAACTTTCCTTCCCCGCCATGTCTAAACCCCCATACAATTCTGTCAACCGAGGTTTCTAGGTGCGTTCGTGATCGGGCTTTCGAGATATGGAATCTTGGCCTTTTTCTATCCAAACACCTAGTTTCCTTGCACCTTAAAAGTCCTGCCGCTTGCAGTCTTCCTCTCCTTCTCCTCATTTTCTGGTCTGGCACGACGGAGCACTGACGCCTGTTAGCTCCATTCACGTCAGGTAAGTCAGCTGTGAGCATCTTACCTTGGAGGAAATCGGCAGTTCGCTTTCGCATTCGGGAGTGAATGTAGGCCTTCGATGCCTTGATGTGGTAGTGGAAATAATCACGGAAAGTCTGGATGTGAGAGATGACATCGGCCATTCGCTGGGGCGTAAGGTGTCGAGGGAACAGAACTAGGAGGGTGTTAGTTAGGTGCGTATTGCTGGCCCGCAGACAACATACCAAAAGTGACATAGCCGATTTCTCCAGTTCCGGTGTTCTGGACACCTGGAACACCTTGCAGCTCAAGAGGTGGATCGTTCCTGAAGAGCACCTGCGGAGCGTTTTGAATCGCTCTCCTTCGTGCGTCGACGAATTCTTGGATAAAGACCTTGCCGAACACTCGGTCGGTCTCCTCTCGAAAGACGGTGCTGAAGATGACGGTAACTCGGTCGTGGCTGGCCTTGATATAAATGGCCTCCTCTTCTCGGTAGTGAATGGCCTTGACCTCACCACCCTCGCGCACTCCCTGAGGAGCCTCCTCGGATGTAAACTTCGACGCCTCCTCCTTGAGCTGGTAGTGCTCTTCGTAGGCCTGCTCGAATGGCGCAGCCATGGCGTTGCGCTTCAGAAGAGCCAGCTTCAGGGCAAGGGCATCTCGGTCCTCTTATCAATTTATCAGCACAGGCACATAACCACACACGAGGAGGGTAAACAGCCATACCCTTGGATTCCGGCAGGTTCTTTAGATCAACCATGACCGAGAAGTCGAAGCCCGGCTCGACCGGGGCCACGTATTGCCCATACTCGCGCTGGAGGACTTCTTCAGCCCCATACTGAACCAAGTCCCGGAAGCACCTTATTTGGATCGAAAGCAGGATCTGAGTCTTGGTCTCAGGGGTCGAAATGTGGAAGGTGACGCCGTTGAAGTCGCTGACCGTCTGGTCGATATGGGCGGGAGGGGCACTGAGGAACGATCAGATCGAGCTCGGGAGACGGCTGCAGAGGCGTACTTACCCAGAGAACCGCTCGGTCAGCACCGATTGGATCAGCACGTTTTGGTAGTCAAGCAAAAGCATCTTGTCGGCGGGTTGGTTCGCGATCCCCTTTACTGTCGTCTGTCGTCGTCGTCTCGGAGCTTGGGTGACGTGGTGGGGCTGGGTGGTGAGGCACGTCAAGCTCCCAGCCACCACGTGACTGGCGTGGAGCTCGTACAGCCCGAGAACGAATGTGGGCCTGCGCCACACGCTTATCGATAGCACGCGAAGAATCTAAAAATTGTAGGCCCGCCGGGATCTTTAGAATCTTCGCTGTTAGACGAAGAAGTTGAAGAGGGCCAATGCTGGTCGCAACTTGGCAAACATGGTCAAGTCATATCTGTAAGATTGTCAGACTATTCTTGCGACCTGGGCTAACTCTTTGCGCATAGGAAATACGAGCACTCCAAGTCCTTTGGCATCGTCGCCTCTAGCACCTCGAACCTCGTCTGGACATCGAGGGACCGAACGGGCGCCGGCGCGGGACAAGCGGTTGTCGCCGCAAACGAAGAGGTGCTATGCTGGGATATAAAGAAGGGCGAACTCATCAGCCGCTGGAGAGATGAGCGATGTGCGGTCCCTGCGACTGCGATAGCCCAGAGCAAGACCGACAAGGACGTTTTCGCCGTGGGGTATGAGGATGGCAGCATTCGACTCTGGGATAGCAAAATCTTCACTGTCATTGTCAACTTCAACGGCCACAAGTCTGCTATCACCAAGCTTGCTTTCGACAAATCTGGAGTCAGGCTTGCCAGTGGTTCTAAAGATACCGACATTATCGTGTGGGATCTCGTGGCCGAGGTTGGCCAGTACAAGCTGCGAGGACACAAGGATCAAGTGACGGGTCTCCAGTTCGTCGAGCCAGAGCCGCAGGCCCAAGATGAGGATGGTGCGCAGGCAATGGTGCTTGATAGCGACAGCACATCGGATGGCTTCCTATTGACCACGGGCAAAGACTCGCTGATCAAGCTCTGGGACCTGTCCTCAAAACACTGCATTGAGACGCATATCTCTCAGACCAACGGCGAGTGCTGGGCTCTTGGACTCTCTCCTGACTACAGTGGGTGTATCACCGCCGGAAACGACGGAGAAATCAAGGTCTGGTCCTTGGATGCAGACGGTCTGGCGCTGAGCACTCGTCGGGTCGACATACCTGCCGCGACACAATTTCTCCACGATCGAGGAACCCTACATCGCCAAAGCAAGGGTAGGGCTACCGAGGTGGTATTTCACCCTAAACGAGACTACTTCGCCGTCCATGGCTCAGAAAAAGCAGTGGACGTCTGGCGGATACGAACAGAGGCCGAGATCAAGAAAGGTATCGCCCGCAAGCGCAGAAGACGGCGCGAGAAGCAGAAGGACGGAAAGGCCGCCGACGAAGAGATGGCAGATGGCGACGACAACGCGGAAGATGTGTCGAAGGCTGATGTTAGTGACGTCTTCGTTCAGTACGTCATTGTGCGAACAGGTGGAAAGGTTCGATCTGTCGACTGGGCTTTGCCAGCTGGACAGAAGGACCTCCATTTGCTAGTGGGGACGACAAACAACCAACTGGAATACTACAGCCTGCCACCGAAGGAGAAGAGCGAGAAGTCAAAAAAGGACGACGTCCCTGACTATACCCGAGCACTCTCCGTCGACCTGCCTGGCCACCGAACGGATATCCGCGCTCTGTCACTTAGCTCCGACGACAAGATGTTGGCGTCAGCATCCAACGGTGGCTTGAAAATCTGGAACATCAAGACTCAAAGCTGCATTCGGACGTTCGAGTGTGGGTACGCGTTGTGCTGTTCATTCTTGCCTGGAGACAAGGTGGTTGTAGTTGGAACAAAGAGCGGCGAGTTGCAGCTCTTTGACGTTGCTTCGGCTGCTCTTCTGGATAGCGTCGACGCCCATGAGGGTGCGATCTGGTCTCTCAGCGTCCATCCCAACGGCCAATCAGTTGTCTCGGGAAGTGCCGACAAGACAGCCAAGTTCTGGGATTTCAAGATTATCCAAGAGGAAGTGCTAGGCACGACCAGGACGACGCCAAAGTTGAAGTTGGTTGCGTCTAGGGTGTTGAAGGTTTCCGATGACATCCTCAGCCTCAAGTTTTCACCAGACGCAAAGCTCTTGGCCGTTGCTCTCCTCGATAACACTGTCAAGGTCTTCTTTGTCGACTCCCTCAAACTCTACCTCAACCTCTACGGCCACAAGCTTCCCGTCCTCAGCATGGACATTTCGTTCGACAGCAAGTTGATCGTTACTAGCTCTGCGGACAAGAACATCAGAATTTGGGGTCTCGACTTTGGTGACTGCCACAAGGCTCTCTTTGGACATCAAGACAGTATTCTGCAGGTTGCCTTTGTCCCACACAACTCGGACGGAAACGGGCATCATTTCTTCAGCAGCAGCAAGGACCGCACCATTCGATACTGGGATGGCGACAAGTTTGAGCAAATCCAGAGGCTCAATGGTCACCACGGCGAGGTGTGGGCGATCGTCGTCAGCCACACCGGCAACTTCGTAGCCAGCGCCGGCCATGACAAGAGCATCCGAGTCTGGAATGAGACGGACGAGCAGATCTTCCTCGAGGAAGAGCGCGAGAAGGAAATCGAGGAGCTGTACGAGAGCACGCTGACCACGTCCCTGGAGCGAGATCCCGATGCCCAGGACGAGAACGGCGAAGTCGGCGCCGCCAGCAAGCAGACGACCGAGACTCTCATGGCGGGAGAGCGAATAGCCGAGGCCCTGGAGATGGGTATCGCAGATCTCAACCTGCTGAAGGAGTACGAGGAGGCGAAGCTCACCAACCCTCACGCCAACCCACCGCAACGAAACCTTGTCTTCATGGCCCTCGGCGACATCTCCGCCGAGGCGTATGTCATGTCGGTCCTGCAGCGCATCAAGGCCTCGGCGCTGCACGACGCGCTGCTGGTCCTTCCCTTCGCCTCCGTGCCGATCCTATTCACCTTCATCAACATCTTCGCCATGCGGTCCATGAACATCCCCCTGACGTGCCGCATCCTCTTCTTCATGCTCAAGACCCACCACAAGCAGATCGTGGCCAGCCGCACCATGAAGGCCATGCTGGACGGCATCCGCGTCAACCTCCGCGGGGCGCTGAAGCGCCAGAAGGACGAGATGGGCGTCAACATTGCGGCGCTCAAGGTCGTGGGCATGCAGATTCGCGACAAGAGCATCAAGGAGTACGTGGACGAGAACTGGGAGGAGGAGAATGAGGCGAGGAGCGCCAAGAAGCGCGCGTTTGTTCACGTTGCCTAATGCAGACGAATTTATTATTTGAAGAGAGGTAAAAAGCATAGAATTGGAATACTGTTTCACTTTCACTATTCTCTTCTGACCAGTGAAATGTGAGCCTTTTACTGGATTAGTTCCTTACTATGACAGCCGTGTCGTAGTGAAACGAGGCCCTCGACATGCACTCATCTGACCCATTTCTCATTCCAAATCAAAGTCACTCGAAACTTGAGTCATGATCAAAAAACCGTAACTATTTTACTTAGTTTCATGTGCGTATAATCCTACCTTCATATGATGGCCTGGTATGTATCCTAACAGGAGTAAATTATTCATCAGAGTACTTTCCGAACCCCTCTTGCCTTCCTTTCGATAATCTCACCACTCAAGATCTGGCGGACCGTCCCCTCTCCCAAGCGTCCCGCCGAAGCGTTCTCTCAATGTGTAGGTCATCCGCATTGAGTATTATTCTCGCAAGGTGGACGTCGTCGTTAACTACCCTTGCGCACATGGCTTTTTCATATTGGGTTGGCTCGCTCATGAGGCCACCAATGGGAACGTCTTCAGGGCGGGCGTTCCACATGAAGGTGCCGTCAGGGTTCTTGAAGTCGGACCAGAACTGCTCTTCGAAAGAGCTGTTGCAGAAGGGACACCGCTTGGTGCCGAGAGAAATACCCTTGAAGCAGCAGAAATGCAGCGGTTTAGAGCAGCAAGGCATCATGGCGACGTTTAGATGCTTGGGAAGTCTGTCCTGGTCGACGAAGTCGTCGGCACAAACTCCGCACGCTCGCATCTGCTCGATGGCAACGGCGGGCGGCACCGCGAATCTCGGAGCGCTGCTGTCAGCGACACTGGAGATGCCGTTTGCGTTCAGGAAGGCGATCGTCCTGTTTTTTTCCAGGGCGTCGAGAACGCGGTCGCGCCTTTGGTGGACCTGGTCGAGCTTGGCTTTGGTGTCTGGGCTTTGTCTCAGCGTGGTAAAGGCAGCAGCAATGTCTTCGGCGGAGCCAAGGCCGGTGCGCTGACAGGGCAGGAACCGAGCGCTGTAGGGCGCGTTTACCGGATCATAGAAAGGATTGAGAACGGAGAGAATGTAGTCTCGCATGAAGGCGTCGAGAAACGGGAGAGTTAGGCCGGGATCTCGCGCGGCATAGAAGACGAAATGGAGAGCAGCCGTCTGTCTCCCACGGATAATCTCTGCCCACTTGTCCTGCTCCATCAGAACTGACCCATTGATTCCGCTCTGGACATCTGGACCTATGTTAATGAGCCGATGAACAAATTCCATGACTCGGGCATCCATGCGGTTATACTGCTCGTCTTCGTCAGAATGGTTCAGCCAGCGCTGGTTAGGAATCTCACCAAACTCGTTGGCGCGGATAGCCTCTGGGTCGACGACGTCCTTATCGTGTGCCCATTCGGCCCAGAAGTGCGCCACCCTGATTTGCAGCGCCTCAGAGTCTTGCATGCGAAGGGCCCGGGAAATGTTGTGGGATTCGGGCGCTCTGGTGCAAGTACAGTCGGTTGCACATTCTCGACCCCTGTTCATCATGTCCATCATGTCAGAGACATAGACGTGTTCCTTCTTCTCAGTGCAGAGAAGGGTCTTGAAGTGAAGCATGAAAGCCTCGATGCTGATGCATTCCCCTCTGATCTCGTATCTGATGAAATGGCGAATCAACCCGGCCAGCTCCTCGAAATAGCACCTGGCGATCTGATCGTAAATTGCCCTGTTTGGGCTCGTGACAAAGAGCTCGTCGCGGTCGACTCGAAACGGGGGTGCGGAGAGGAGGCAAGTATCATCTCGTGTGCAAGTCGGGCACGCAATGGAGTAGAGCTCTGTACGAATCTGCAGCGGAGCGTCAGCACAATGTGTGGTGTTGATCATGGCACACCGGGTCCAGGACACCTCTTGGTGACGGACGTATACAAAGTTGTCAAAGCTCTCGACCCGGAGGGCATTGAGCTCTTCGGTAGGGATCAGGTCGTCGTCTTTCCAGTCTTTCCAAGGCATGTCACGACTGGCAGATGGTGCCGACGGAGTTGAGTCCTCGAGTGCTCCATGGTACTCGGGGCACATGAACCAACGGACGATCTTGATGCACATGATGCCGATTTCGGGTTAATCGTTGTTTTTCAAGGATGGGTGTTATTTCTCAAGGGCTGTTGATGAAAAGCAGGCTGGGTGATGGAAGAAGACGCGTTGTTTGAATTCAAACGTGGATCTATCCAGTCTCTAACAGAACGTGGTCGTGACTTTATGGCTGTTGCGAGATATCCGATGTGTCCACTTAGACGTGTTGGAATGAAGCTCTCAGTAGTCAGTTCAAGTGAATACGATGCCCTGTACAGAGTACATACACGAAGTTCTAGAGGCGCAGGTTGTGTCTCCCCTAACATTGTAAGGTGGGAAAGGAACATGTTACCCAAAGGGGGTTGACAATGCATTGTATAGACTTCGCTGCACCGCCCCTTGACAGTGAATAGATACCTGGAGAAGGACCTAACAAAGAAGGTAAGGGAACAGAAAACCACGGTCTTTGCGTACTTGGCATTGATCACTAGTTGGCTGTAGTTGAAGCTAGAACTCACACCAAGTCCCAGAGTGTTAGCCAGTGCGCGTGCATGTCTAGAGGAACGGTGGCTTTTGTGGCTGGAAATAGGAGCAGAAACTCTCCCAGCTGGAAGGCAGGGCTCTTCCCCTCGAAGAAAGGAAAGTCAGTCCGTGATAAGAGCCGGAATATCTCATCGTCCAGGAGGAAAAGCGTCGCCGTTTGCACGGAACAATTCCGACTGCGGTTTCGGCAATTGAGGGATGTCTTTCTTCTCCGGCCGGGAGCTCAATCCGCGCACCGCAACCACGGGACCGACCTCCGAGGCTTATCCACCCCGGCCCACGTTCCGAAGTCGCGTTAGAACCTGGCGCACTCCGATCCGATTCCGCCATTTCTTGAGAAACAAGACCACGATATCTACCGCCCGTCGACCTCTCGAATTCATCATGTTCGCCCTCAGACGCACAATGGCTAGCCTGGCGCCCCAGGCGTCGACCCTCAAGCAGGCCGGCAAGGTGGTGTGCATTGGCCGCAACTTCGCGTATGTTATGTCATGTTCCTCTCAAAGCCTCGGCGTCTCGACTGACTCTGTGACACAGGGAGCACATCGCTGAGCTGAATAATACCAAGCCCAAGCAGCCCTTTTTCTTCCTCAAGCCCCCGTCGTCCATTGTACTCCCCGGCGAGGGCTCTGTGCTGCGGCCCAAGGGCATCGACATGCACTATGAAGTCGAGCTCGCCCTGGTCATCGGCAAGGTCATTCGGGATCTCCAGGCCGATGATGCCAAGGGGGCTCTGGAGGCCATTCAATGTCCGTATTTGGCTTCTGATGTTGCTTGCTGCGAACCACCTGCTGACCCTCCGTAGCCTATGCCGTGGCCATTGACATGACGGCCCGCAACGCCCAGAACGAGGCCAAGAAGAAGGGCTTGCCGTGGGACATCGCGAAGGGTTTCGACACCTTCCTGCCCATGAGCAAGATCATCTCTAAGGACTCCATCAAGAACCCCCAGGACGTCGAGCTGTTCCTCAAGGTCAACGGCGAGATCAAGCAGCAGGGCTCCACCAACTTGATGATCTACCAGATCCCCCGCATCCTGAGCGATATCTCCAAGGTCATGACGCTGCAGCCCGGCGACATCGTCCTCACCGGAACCCCGGCCGGCGTTGGCCCTGCGGTTCCCGGCGATGTCATCACCGCCGGCGTGAGGGTGGACGGCAAGGAGATTGAGGCGGGGAGCATCGAGGTTCCCGTCGAGGAATCGCCCAGCTCGTACGCTTTTGCGGAGACATAAGGGGGATAATTGAGAAAAGAAAAAGGAAATCAAAGATGAGCAGCTGTGCGGCATGATTAGACACCTGGGTAGGGAAGTAGAATGTCACTTTTAGACGCCTACATAGATTCCGGCGAGGGAAATGCACCGTCTCTGAACATACAACTACAGCTACACCAATACACCAATACAAAAATACACCAATACACCAATACACCAATACACCAATACACCAATACACCAATACACCAATGGAACCAATGAGTTCATCGAAGGCCTAGCAGACTAGAAATCACTCCAAATTGGGATCCTTGATGGACCCGGGCTTCGGCGCCCAGTCTGCCAAAGCGCCGCACTTGCCGCAGGTCCTCTTCTCATCGTCGTTCTTGAAGCTCTCGACGCCGGCCTTGATCTGCGTGCCCAGGTTGACGCAGTGGAAGGCGGCCTCGTGGACAATCTCCTTGCACTCGGCGCAGTACCACCGCATGCGGTCGAGCGACTCGGCGGGACGGCGCTGCTCGAGGACGACGCCGACGGTGTCGGCGAAGCGCACCGGGTTGTGCGGCGTGTTGCCGGGCAGCAGGAACATGTCACCCTCGCGGATGATGATGTCGCGGAACTGGCCGCTGTCAACCACCTTGAGCATCATGGCGCCTTTGTACTGGTAGAACCACTCCGGCGTCTCGTTGATGTGGTAGTCGGTCCTGGCGTTGGGGCCGCCGACGATCTTTGGATGAGGCGCGGGTGGGTGAGTTCTTTTCTGTTCGGTTTTCTCATTGGGGGAGCGGGAGGGTTAGTTACCATGACGGTGAAGTCTTCATTGTAGACGCAGTAGTTGTTGATGGGCGGCTGGAGGAGATGAGAATTCTCCTCGAGCCTTTTGTTTTCATGCGGAATTTAGTCAGTTCTGAGTCGGGATTGGAAGAATGGTGTTGACTCACCACTTGGGCAAGTTGACGGGTGGTGCAAGCATCGTCTTTCGCCGGAAGGATGCAGACTGGAGTTTGCAAGAATGAGAGCAAACCCGAGATAGAGCCAGTTGCTACTGATTTCAGTGCGTGGATGACTGAGCGGCTTCAAGTCGATACCGCCGGGTGGTTTGTCATGGTAGAAAAGAGAATTTATCTGCGCAGTTCAACCTACTACTAAGTATTTTGCCGTGGTTGATTACTACGAAATTTCCAGCCCTCATAGAGATCCTCAAGCCCTCGGAAACCCCGTCACCACTACGCAACTGCAGCCGTTGAGAGTTTCGATAGCGGACGGGAGGTCTCTACAGGTGACAAGGCGCCCCTGGAGCCTAGACCACTGAAGCGGGTGGTTTGTACGCCCCCGGAGACAGCGATCGCTGGGCGGTACCTCCGCTCTTGCATTGAGAGTCGAGGCGCGGGTGGTACCTCTGAGCCCATGTGGATATTCGGCGGATCCCGTGCATCCAGACCTCCACGCGGTTCGTGGTCTAGTAGCACTGTAGCACCACCTCCAACTCGGCTCTCGACTCCTCCAAAGACCAACCATTTCCATCCCACCGTGAGCACGTTTGCGCGCGTTTCAACCGACGTCTTGAGGAACGATATCATCTCGTCGCCTCTCCACCATCTACAGCTTCATCTTCAGCTTCTTTTCACTCTACACCCTCCCATTGATTGAGGACTAGTCAGTACCTTGCTCGCAACTTGAACCTCCAACCTCTACCGATCCCCGACGTCACGCAATGGACCACAGCAGCATGGACCACAGCGGAATGGGCCACGGCGGCATGGACCACGGCGACGGCGGTATGCACGACATGTGCAGCATGAACGTGAGTACCTTGGAACAGGCGTCCTCCCTTCCCCCTAAACCACCCACCCGCTTGTGAGGCCATCGCTAGCTCACCATGTCATTCACTCCCCCGCAGATGCTCTTCACCTGGGACACCACAAACCTCTGCATCGTCTTCCGCCAATGGCACGTCCGATCCAACGTTTCCCTCGTCTTCTCCCTCCTCGCCGTCATCCTCCTCGCCGTCGGCTACGAAGCTCTCCGTGCCCTCTCCCGCCGATACGAAGACGCCCTCGCCAAGCACGTCCAGTCCCTACCGAGTAAGCTCGAACCTCTCTTCTTTGTTACAACCCCCACCGTTAAAGACCGCCTTCTCCCTCCCCAACGTACCTGGGATGTGCGAATGCTAAGTCTTCCCTTGAGGTGTTGATACTGTTACTGAAACGACTCCTATCCTTTCAGGGCAGAACCAGGAGAAGGCAGACCAGCGCACCCATATCATCAAGGCCGTCCTCTACGCCCTGCAGAATTTTTATGCCTTTATGCTGATGTGAGTGTCCCCGTTCTATCCGTCCATTGCCTAAAGAGCTCGCGACTGATTAGCCGCTTGCAGGCTCGTCTTCATGACATACAACGGATGGGTCATGGTTGCTGTAACTCTGGGCGCTTTCATTGGTTACGTTGCCTTTGGACAGAAGACCTCGGCCACCAAGGACAATGCCTGCCACTAATTGAACAAGATGCTTTCGGTGAGCGGACATGGGCCGATTGGATAATGTATGGGCCTCTGATTCGCGGCTGTGTAATAGACAATCTTGGCATCTTTTACTTGACAGCTCTTGGCTTGCCAAGGTTGAAAGGGAAGAAGCAAATGACGATGTGCTCTATGAAAGTATCTATACAACTCCCCAACGCGCCCACTCGCCTATTCACCACGGTTGGCCAGTATACTATAAACTACGCCTTCCTGCCCCTGGAATCAGATCTCTACGCTCAAGCCATCTAAATCCTCTACATCTTCGATGCGTCCCCATTCTCCTTCCTCTCCGGGGCAGGATCAGTCAGGTTGCCCTCCCTGTCCGCCTCCATTATGATGTTCTCATCTCCAAAGTTATCGTTGTGCTCCATCTCAGGCTCCTCGGCATACGCAATTCGAGCCGCATCCACCAGCACCCGCGCCGTCATCCCCCATACCTTGAAGCGGCCGTCGCGCACCTCCTCCACCTCGAGCTTCTCCGCCAGGTTCCCCTGCGTGCTGCTGCGGCGCGGCTTCGACACGGTCTGGTTGTTGACGGGCACGTAGAAGTTGTGCACGCGCCACGGGAAGTTCTTCCACATCAGCCAGTCGCCGTCGTACCAGTGGCCGGCGGGCAGCGTTTCGCCCGGCGCGGGGGGCAGGTCCGTCGCCTTGAGGAAGTTGTAGAAGGGCGCGCTGAAGACGGCGGCGACCTCGCGGGCGTCTAGCTTGGGGATCATGACATCCTCGACCACGACGGGCGCGGCGGATCCGGACGAGCTCTCGTCGGCGTGCAGGAAAGCCACGCAGGGCTGCACGACGAGATGCGTCCGGGCGAGCGATGGAGGCAGCGAGCAGAGGTGCTCGATGCGGAATGGCTTCGGGAGCTTGCGGTCATCCATGGGAAGCCCGATCTCCTCCCACGCCTCGCGGCGAGCTATCTGGTCTACGCACCGTTAGTTCGCCGAAAAGAACGTGGGACCCATGCTTGGCGGAGCGAAAACAAGGACTCACAGACGGTCTCCTCAGTGTTGTCCGCTTTCCCACCAGGGAACGCCGCGTGACCGGAGAAGCTCCTCAGGCTGGCGGCGCGCATGGTGATGACCACGCGCAGGTCGCCCCGACGGTCCGCATACAGCAAGATCAAGACGGCGGCGCGCTTGCGAGCCGGCAGACGGTCCCAGAGCGGGAATGCAGGAGGCTTGTAGGAACGGAAGCGGGCAACGGCGGCCTACGGAGTTTTTGAGTAAGTAAACTATGTGATGGGCGGACGGCAGAGTGAGTGACTTGAGTCATGAAACACGGCCGAGGGGATGATGGATGAGATAGATTTGTTGGAGTTGGTAACGGAGGAAAGACTGACCGCCGAAAATGGATTCAATGGCGACATGGTCAAGGCATCGTAGTATAGCGACGACTCTCCGAGATTGACGGCGTCTCCAGCTGCGGCCTCGCGGATGCCGTTCTGGATGACAGCGACCTCGGCGTCGCTGATGGCGACGACGGTCTCGGTCTCGGTCTCGGCGTCAGCTAGCGGCGCTCTGTCGGTTCCGTTGATGACCACGTCCGGGCGAGACGGAGAGGATACAATATTGGTCATTATACCAGCCAAGCCGCGCCCCTCGCTATTCGACATCCGCGCATTTGCAGGTGTTGTTTTTGCCGAAAGCGACGTTTCTCTCTCTCCCTCCCTGCGAGCGTCGGTGACACCGGCTCCGGCTCCGGCAAACTAAACGGACCAATCTGCGGGGGCGGGGGCGAGCGGGCAAGTGGGGGGAGACCCCAGCCGGATTAGGAAATGTGCGGGGCAAAGAGCCCCGGCGGCAGCGTCTTGGCCGGACGCGGCTTTCACGTTGCTGAATGCCGATTTCATGGGGAAAATTGAGACGGAAAGAATGAGACAAGAGGCAATATACGGGCATACACATAGACGAAAGGACTGAATTGCTTGCTCCAGATCAACGATATTGAAGGGGAATCTCTGTAAATCAATCGCGCCGTCCCGGCAATGCACCGACCGACCTGACTCCCAGCGCTCCCAGACAAAAGAAACAACAGCAGCACGTATTACCAGCACTCTCTCATTAACATTACCATCCCGCTTCTTCATATCTTTCTACTCGAGGATGATCCTGATCCGTGTCCTGAGCTGGTGCTTCCGTCGCTCCGTCTTGGACAAGTGCATCATCTTGGCGCCGTCCTTAGCGCTGGTGATGATATTATTGACCTTAGCGCCAGTGACCTCGTCGGAGCGCTCGGCCTGCTGGTACGGCACGCTACGCGGGATAGCCGCCTCGGACGCACTCCGCTCGTCGGCCCGGCGAGAGAAGAAGTCGCGGATGACCTCTCGCATCGGCCCGTCTTCGAGGTCCGACTCCTCGTCGTCGGACGTCTCGAAGACGCTGCGCGGGGGCGACGTGACGGCCGAATCCGGAGGGGGCAGTGACGAGGGAGCGCTGAGGGTTTGTCGGTCAGGACGGTCGCCGCCCGTAAAGGAACCGTGGGCGGAGCTAACCGACCGCGGCGGCTCGCGTCGCCGGGAGAAGAAGGACTTGGCGGTGCCGCTGAGGCGGCTGGTCAAGGACCGGCTCCGGGCGAGACTCGGGGACAGGTTGCGGCCTCGCTGCTGCTTGTCCAGAATGGCCAGGTTGGTGGTGAACCGGTGGTACTCATCCGCCGTCTCGGTGTCGCTGAAGTGGCTGTACGACTGGCTCATCCGCCAGGAGTCATCAGCGTCCAACTGGTCATCATCCAGATCTGCCACGGGCTCCAGGATGCTTGGGCAGCTGCTGTAGAGGCCCGAGGCCCTCGTCCTGGATGAGGATGTCCGCACAGGTGGCAGAGGCGACCGAGGTCCCATGGAGCTGTGGTTGCTGTTCGTCTCGTCGAAGTCGTCCTCGAGCAGCGGCGGCATGCAGCACCCAGACCCCGTGCACTTTGGCGATTCGGTGAGGTCCTCCTCGAGCACGAGCTCGTCCAGCGACTGGCTGTAGTTGCTCGAGGAGTCGTCCCGGATCAGGATCGGAGACGCCACCGGGGAGAAGCCCTGCGTGGGACTCCAGTTGAAGCAAATGCCGACGTTCTGGCCCGTGAGCTGCTGCACCTTCATGGACGAGCGGCGGTCGATGCGAGGAGAGGCCGGCAAGCTGGAGGCGGGCCGGCGCGGGAGAGAGTGCGGCTGGATCATGGGCGGCAGGTCCTCGACGCTGTTGCCCGGCCCAGAGACGGAAGGGAATACGCTGAGTCTCTTGGCTGATCTGGCTGGGCTCCTGGTCGGGATAGGAGGTGCGGGCAGGGGCTTGACGCGGTAGACGCCCTCGTTCTCCGGGGGAAACGAAACCTCCATGCCGTCGAGTGAGTGAGCGTAGCTTCGCATCGTTGTGGAAGGAGACGAATATGCGTCTTTATCGGAATATGTGCAGAGCAGCAATGAGAAAAACGGTAGATGGGTGAAGTTTCCTAGGTGTGTTTCGTGCCCTTGGTGCAAGATATACTGGGTAAGTGAATCTCCCTTTGCGCCACCAACCGATTCAGAAGGACAATAGACGCGCTGCTTGATTCAAGGCTTGCACGAGAGCGCACCGTGCTTTGTTCTGGTGGTGAACCTTAAAAAACGAAGACTCGTGGCCACCACAAAGAGAAACGTGGTGTGCTTGGTGTGTGTGCGTGTGTGGATATGGGCTTGTGTGTGCGTGTGTGTGTGATGTCAGACTGTGAACTTCTGGTTGGACTGAGCTGCTGCGAAGAGGGTGTCTTAGTTGGGATACAATCGAAGCCGTATCGAAAAAACCGAGTAATGTAGAGATTCCCAGCAGCCCGGATGAGAAGAGAACAACTGGGCCTTATGAGTGCTGGCCACTGGCGGCGAGTCTGACCCCAGGATATTGGGTTTTGTGGCGATGCTTCTATCGGGCTTCCATGTCTGCGTGCGGGTCACCTGGGGTGGCTGGCCGTGGCGGTTGGCTTGCGGTCTCGGCTCATCGAGATGTGCGAGGTTTACCGCATCGCCCAAGGATTAGCATTCCAGTCGTTGTGGGCATCGTCGAGACTCGCGCGGAAGAGGGGCCCTTTGCTAAGGGAGCGCAGTAGACAAGGGCGCAGACACCGTGAACGCCGGGAGTCCGCAGTCAGCGTCACGGACATCTTGGCATCTCTCTCTGGTTGTGAACTTGTGAGTGGGGACCAAGGGCCGACGTTTCGACCCGCAAGGCCGCACGCTGGAATGGCGGGGCAGTTGGGTATTGCGTCCTCCATTGAAGCCATCGTCATCGTGCAAAACGCTGCGGCCACTGACGAAGCGGCCACGATAGCGACGGCATCTGGACGGGTGCATCGGCCCTGCGCAGTGGGGGAACACGCCATTCGCGAATCCTAACAAGGCCGTCTCGACCTTTCTGGGCCATGCTTGGGTGGATGGATTTAGCAGATACCAAAATGGTTCAGGCTGGTCCCAAAGCATAAACTCCAGGATGTAGTTAGTCGCCCAGTCCACCACCCAATCACGACTCGTCGGTCAAGGTCCGGATGGCTCGACTTCAGAAGGCGGGAAATAGGTCCAATACGGTAAACGTCGACGGAGTGACAGACAACATGTCCTCCGGATATGCTTCCTGCCGACTTGGGTTTCCCGGGAAGGGTAAAGCTACCACTCTCGCGGGACGGCCGCCTCCTGCACCTGTAAACCTGTTACCGTTCGGACTCATGCCCACAAGCCGCTCCGTCATGCCAAACATGCGGGGGACAGCCTTACCGGCGGGATCGACATTGACACTCGAAGTTGGACGCCTCTTTTCACCTCCCATTGACACAGATGTTGAATGTGCCGCCAGAACGGGGCTCCATGACGGGATGCTAAACCAAAAAAACCTCCGTCCAATATACTACGATAGCCACTATCATTAGATATCCCCGATCTATGAAACAAGCCAGACGCCAGCCAGATTGCCGTTACGTTGCCGTTGGTCCACCGCGAAGCTGGTCATGCCGTTGACGCCACTTGGCCACCCACTATTCCTCCTCGTCATCGTTCCCTTGGTAGTTGCCTAGCAGAAGGTCGTCGATTCCTAGCCCCGTGGATGAACTCCTAACCCACTCCGTCTCGACTCGGAAAAAGATCCACACCCATCTCCGGAACACCTCGAGGAACTCGATGAGGAAAATCCCACTCTCAAAGTCGGTGAACTTGTCCAGGTGGCGGTTGAGTTTCATCGACCACGTGCACCTAAGCATCAGATCCACGGCAATCACCACGTAGTAAAGGTTGACCGGCCGGAAGATCAACCGGTCTCGGAGGCCGAACGGGTGGTGTTTGGATTCGCGCTCCTGCTTCGACGAAAACAGAGTCATGTCCCAATCCTTGGCCACGTCCCAGTAGAATGAGTAGAGCGAGTTAACCAGCACCGCAACTAGCCATGCCTTGTTGAGGGCAGCCTTGGTGCCGGGATCCTCGGCAGCCCTCTGCCAGGCACTGGTGATTATGACGGGGAATGCTGTCGAGTACTTGACCGCGTTGGCCAGGTGCTGACCGCCCCAGCCCGTCGACTCCTTGTACGGCGCTCGACTGACGCGATAGTACTCCGTCATACACTGCCTGAACCGGATCATGCTCGGCACAGCCATGATGAGTGGCACAATGACCGTTCCTCCACAGTTGCGATCGGGCCGGTCCGTTGAGCCACCGCGCGTCAAGAACATGCATATAGTGACGAACAGGTCGCCAAAGACTTTGGCATACGACGTCAGGACATCGGCCAGCAGAATGTCGCCAAACTTGCCGTCCTTGGCCTCTGCTATCCCGCCAATGCTCACTCGGCGCAACGTAGCCAAGAAGCGTCGCCGCCCAGTAGCCGGGAGGTGTTGGAGGGGGACGATGAACATGGCGACGAGGGCGACGAGGTAGGCCAGCGGCATCCACTGGTAGGCGACGACACGTGAAGCAATGCCCCATGTGGCAAGCCAGAAGAGGGTTATCGAGGTGCAGAAGAGCACTGTCAGGACCGTTGCAAGTCGGTATGTCGAGCCATGATGCGGGACGTGATGCGGCGACGCTCGGCCGGGGTATCGGATCAGCGACGGCACGTCGACCTTGAGGAGGTAGAGGTAGTGAAGGTTAAAGCCCCAACCCCAGACGGCTACGACGAGTCAGTTCCAGTCTCCATCTCGATTAGAAGCATCGCCAGAAGGTTCCTGGTACTCACCCAAGGTTGCGATGAAGCCGACGCGGTACGGCAGCGGGAAAGCCAAGCTGAAAGCGTCGAGTTCGGGCTCAACTGCCGGGTCACCGTCCATTGTGGCGGCTCGCCATCGGACGCGGGGAGGAGCAGAGAAGAGACGTCCTCAAGCAGATGCGCAAGAGGAATCGAATATCAAAAGAGCGACTGAAGGAGAATCTGCGTCGCAACTGACAGAGTGTTCGAGATGGAAGCCTGGACAATCCAACTGTCCTCAAGGAATGCTCGTGCTTGACGACCAGGGGGGTCCCTTTTTCTTTTCCAGGGGTACCTGCCACTTGCGCTACGACGACGTCAAGGCGCTGGCGAAACTTCAGCCACATGCGCACAGCCCACCCCAAGGCTAAGCCACACGACCTACCATTGCCAGTCGTTGCCAAATCCACATGGCAAAGGAATGCGGACGACGACAAGGACAAGGACGAGAGTTGCCATTACCAGATGCCACTACGTATTCTGACATCGGCTGCCAAGCTAAGGTCCTGACACGAGGAGGCGTCTTCTTTTTCTTCCATTTTTGTTTCAAAGAACTTCTAGCTCAGATGGCGCATGCTAGCATCTGATCTTCCCTACTCCAGAGTTCAGCCCTCATCCAATCGGGACATCGACCTGTCTGCCAGTCTCTTCCACGGCCTCAACCCTTGCAACTTGCAAGGTCATTGCCGTAGTTCCTGTGATACCATCATGCAGGTTGCTTACCGAGCAACAGGCACCACCCCTCGATTTGCCAGGTCTCCATTGAAAGAGAACTCGTCCGTGTCCAGTCTTTCAACACGCGACAAAACTGAACCCTCGCCAAGACCCGTCTCACCTCTGATGAGGCATGGCTTCTGGACGACTCTTGGAGACCACCAGCTCCCAACGACAACGTCTTTCTGGGTCAATCATGACTTATCGCAAGGAATAATTCCCTGGAAGCAGCCGGCCGTTGGACGTGGCAGTGAACCATTGGAGGGGGACCCGGACCCGACCTATAAGAGGCCCGCCAGTTCTCACCGAGCGCCACTATCACTTTTCGGCGGCATGGGACTATGACGAGTTACCCGTACCCTGTGATAGAACCGGGAAACTTGCAAACACGCAGGATGCCTTCGTGCCGCTATGCTCACCGTCTCCACGGGCCTTACCGAGAACCCCCCGGCACCTCCCGCCGAGTGCAACGCCATCGGTTGACAGTGGAGGCTCGTCGTTAGCCGTCGTTGGCTGGAAACCCTCAGACCGCGTCTCATTATCTCATATCAATCATCAGGCTACCTGCCTGCTCGGCGATCCAACTCTCCATGTCCTACATATTTGACTGAAGCTACTTCCACGGCGGTCAATGGTTTTTTGCCGTCACCTAAACCTTGCCATTGGGAACTTGGGCCCTTGTCATCATGAGTCCACCGCCTCCCGTGACGTTCGCGGCCGAGTTCATTGTCGAATCGCCCGGCCAGCCAGCGCCGCACCGGGCCACTCGGAGACGGGGGATGGAAACGCACCGGAAATGGATCAAGAACTGGATGAAACGACTGCCGCAGGGCGACGAGGACTGGGATAACAACTTCCCCTCCACGGCTGAGGATATCGACACCATACGCAGACGCCTGACACTGTCAGACGTCGAATCTCGCCGGCAGATGGACTGGCTAACACTTCTAGATACATACGCAGCCTGGGCCAGAGAATTCGATGGCCGTGAACTCCAACTTCACAACATGGTCATGGTCGCGGCATGTCATGTGGCTCACAGCGATGGACTCCCCAGAGACACGATGCTCGCCGCCATGGCAAAGTGCATCAGCGGAGGCGGCGATACCCTCCGTTCGAAGCGGTTTGCGCTCCCGAAATGCATTCAGATCGCCGACGAGCTTGCCAATGTTATCGGGGCCCGCGCCTACGAGCTTCCCTTGCGTGGTAGGTAACCATCAGGCCTGATTGACTACCGAGCGAATCCCCACAGCATACTCATCTCATGGCCACCAGTCAACTCCTATTTTACATTTGGGCAACATTTTACCGGCGAATGTTTCCCTCTGCTACGCGAAGAGGCAGTTACCGCTCATCGCCCATCCACGCCACTGCCATCGGAAGTTTTGAGGATCCCCAGCCTTATCTTTGATCTCTGCGAAGGAAAAGTAAGGTATGCAACATTTCCGCGTCTTCTCCTCAGTGCCTTCCAAAGCTCACGCCTCCCTCCAACAGTCTCGATAAAATTGAAAAGAGCTTGGCCGCCAACACGACAAAGGTGTACGCCAACGGAAGTTCTGAGGATGCCAGCATGGATCATGACATGGTCTTCATCATGAAGTAACAAACTCCCACGGTCTCTGGACGGGCTCCAGTTGGAGGGGGATATAGAGAAATCGGATGTGACCGCCTGTTGCTCGTAGACCTGTCTCCCGGAGATGAAGTGCGAATCTAGGATCCCACGTCTCTTTGCGACATGACTTTTTGTCTGCAGAAATGAGCTCGACGTCGTAGTTTGTGTTTCCGAGAGCAAGGACGATTGCCGTGTAGCCTTTCAGCAACGAAGATGTGTTGTCCTTCTCGAGCCGGAAAGCTTGGGGTCGAATCTCGGGGTGGCCAAGGTCCTTGACCTTTAGACCCATACTCCTCGCCCAAGATTCGATTTCGGGTGCCTGGCGGTGTCAACGGGGGGTCAGGCTGTGTGGTTTTGGCTGTGTGCGACAACATACCAGGTTTTCCAGCAAGGCATCACAGACCTTCTCGCACGATTCCGGCAAGCCGTAACTCAACAACCCCTTTCTCTTCTCGACGGGGAAAAGGGTCAGGACTTCAGTCGTGGCGTCCTGCTGGAACTCCTTGACTTTTTGCTCCAAGGGCAGAAGCCGGTACAAGGGAAACGCCATCCCGGTGGATAAGTTGCCAAGCTGCGTCCATCAAGCACCAAGAGACTTGGCTGGAGAGGACCAGCCCAAGAGCCGACGCAAGTCAGCGAGTTCGAAGCACCCTTGGCCTGTATGTACTCTACAACTTCTGGTGCCTAAGGCTTCTCGGCAGAAACGCTTCCCAGGTTCATCTCCACCGCCTCTACACCGGGCTGCGGGCTGTGGGCTGCGGGGCGACGTGATGATCACCGTCCCATTGAGGAAAGAGACAACAGGAAACAGCCAATCACGCTACGCTGTCTGGAGCAGATAATGAGTCTTGGCGGATGTCTCGATGATTCGTTCTTCACCTCGGTGACTTGGAGTCTAAGAAACGCCACATTTAAGCCTCGTCGTGTAGGGTATGATACAAGTCTTAAACGTACTTCGGTAATCGTCTTAAAGACTTGACGGCATGTCAACATCATCAGTGGTCAATATTTGGTGCTTAAATAGATGCATGCGAGATCCACCTAAGATGGGTAATCATTCTACACTGGAATACTGTGCTGTTGGCTAACCTACCGGAGTACATGACAGATTGGGGTCCGAAATTATAGAGTTTTGTCAATGTTCCAGCAACACCTGCGACAGAGCATCAGGCCCTCGTAATGAGCAGCGCTACAAAAGGTGGTTCTCTGAGTGTCTCCAGCCTTCCTTACTAGAATCAACAATGCGATGTCAGTTCAAAATGCTCTTTGACAAGTATCGTGTACCAGAGATGAAGGAATTCTCGAAGTGGGCTTGACTTATTAAACATGAGCCAACCTCTCACATAGAAATTACAAACACTCCCATACTGATAATCAGGACCTAATGCAATTCTGGGGAGTACTGCTAGGGGGACTAACAATCCCAATCAACCAGCTAAATATGGAAGTTATATCATATCTAGCCAATCTTAGGATATCTTCTTATAGAGCGCCTAGCTAAGCGCCTAACTCTAAGAAATCCTTTAAGATGTAGGTTAGGGATAGGGGTAAGGGCTGGTTAGGGTTGATTAGGGGTAGGGTTAAGGATATAATTGGGGATAAGGCTAGGATTGGTATACAGAATGTATTTTAAAATATTTATTAGAGTAGGTTGTGGTTGTGGTTAATTAATCTAGTATCTTTATTAATATACTTGTTGGTGCACGTAGCAAAAGTTGTTAGTCCCCCTAGCAATCCTCATCCTGAGACCACCCCGAAAGTGGAAACGATCCTGAAGACACCGCATATGCAATCGGCCTGATAACCAACAAACCGGTCTACGCCAATTCAAAAGCACCATAGATTGATGCTGCTACGATCTTCAGATGATGATCCACTTCGGGGCTCTCCTCGAGCGAGGCAAGAGTTCAGCTCCCAGCCCCCAATCCGCAATGTTCCCATGTGACTCGTATGTAATTCGCTCACATCTTCACCGGGAATGCAAAGGGAAGACGACAAACCGGGGCTCTGGCATCCCCATTCCCCATCGAGGAGGCTAGGAACCAACATACATTTGGTTGCCAGGGTCAAGCCAATCACGGGCCGTTCCGCATGGGCTGTGCTGCAAGTGCAACATCCTTCTTTCTCTTCTAACATGAATACTACCAACAACCACTCCCAACTGCGTGCAACAATGCTTCGGAAAACGAGAGCAGAGACGGTGCAGCCCGAATGCTACCTTTTCCATCGAGCCACAATTAAGCGAGGGTCTGTGCAATCATGTGACTCTGCGTCCTGCACACAGCTGCGAAGAAGTCACGTGTGACGTGCGAATAACAGATAGTAAATGTGCAAATGGCAAGACTCTCCCAAACTTACCTACCTTATGCATTGCTTCGTCTTTTTTCCTCTGCCAAACTCCTACACTCGGTTGCAACCATGGGCCAACATACAGCCCTCCCCTCGGATTAGAGCTCCACAGGGTCAGTGCCGATGTCTCAGACGCCCTCTTCAGGCGTAACAAGCGGCACGTCCATCAGTTCCTCGTTAGGACTGGCTAGCTACCACAAGATCATTTCAGAGCTTGGTAAGGCCCACCCATCCATTATGCAAAGACAATACCAGCATGGATGTTAATAAATGTGTAGTGGCCGTCACAATTCAGTATGATGGACACGATCGTCTGTGGCAGCAACTAGGGGACGTTCCTATTGGCACCCCTCTCGCAAAAGTCCAAGGAATTTCACTCGACAATTTCAAAAAATGGAACGTCCACCGAGAGACTCACCGAATGTGGCGACTATTCTTTTATTCAACTGAAACAGAAACTCTCATTGTTAAATTCCCCTCTACACCCTATGAGAACCTTCACATTCGGATCTACGATGAACTGGTCATCGCTTCTGTTGTAAATGGCTTGCGAAGCCACTCGCAGGGATACAGGTCTACCACATACTTTATGCGGAAGACCGGACGTATGGCAGCCGCTGGAGAAGGAGACTCATCCTTTGGATCTATCCGGGCAACCCACAATAATAGGCTTCCCACCGTTGTTATTGAGGCTGGATGGTCTCAAACTTCACCAGCATTTCATGCCAAGACGCATTAGTGATTTGACGTCTCAGACGGGGCAGTCAAAATCGTACTTCTGGCCACTGCAGCTTGGTTTGGGATGCCTACGATGGGGATAACGCTGCCTAAAATACCTATGAGATGAATGTGCCCAAGCTTGGATTGAACGGGGGAAGGGTACTTGATGGTTCACGAGGGATGCTAGGTACACCGACAAGTATACGAGAACCTGATGCCACCGGCAAAGCGGTGTCCTAGTGGTAGACAAAGCTGTTGACTGCTTTCGCCTAGATAACCCTCTCTCTCACACACACACACTGCAGCCCCTATCCCTCCGGAGGCGACTGCGTCGAGCCCCTTCACCAAAGTGAGAGACTGCAAGCATACCATACAACTTTGCCTAATCAGCAGATATTAGGTACTTTTATATATAGTAACCAAGGTACCTTCCTGTTTTTCTACCACGTTCTGAGACAGAACGAGCTACGGTCAACCGTACTTAGTGGAGAGGTTGGCCCACGCTGATCTGTTCGAGCACCGCAGGCGTCAGAAAATGTGCATCTCTAAAAACTGCAAGAGCAAACATGAAGAGTGGTTCCATATCGCGCTCGAGGATGTCATGAACACAGTCAAACGATGATCACAATTTATCGAGCACGAACAGGCTTACCCGAACTATGAGCTGTCCGCCAACGTTGAGACTTCGCTTTGGGACATGTGGACCTCGGATATTATTGTTGGCAAACTAGAGAGCGACTGAGGGAGCGCCAGACCCGAGAACTTGATGGCCTTTGGGGTCGGCGTGCCCTATAGTGAGTTTAAGAATGTTGACAAGTTGATGAATGAATTACAGGGGGGAGTGACAAATGAGCAAAAGACTGGTGTTGTCGGAACTGAACAACAACCACCCAAACGGCAAGTAGAGGGGCAGTTTGAAGAACAGGCCAGACAAGAGGAAGCGGAAGAGGAAGTGGAGGATAAGTGTGAGGACAAGATTAAACAGAGGCGACTGTCAGAAGAAATAATAGATGCGGAGACGAGGGACGGAAAGAAATTGGCGGATCATGACCATCACGCGGCTCCAGAAGTCCTGGGGCGATGGACTCAAGCTCTGAAGCTGTCAACGGCGGGGATGAGATTCGACAATGAACTCGAGCGATGGGTTTTCTGGTACGTTTTACTTGTAGACGTTGCTTTCATTGCTTTCTTCATGTAGTATTTTACGGTATGGAATTATTGTAATTTGCAGCATACTGGGCGGATGCATTTTGGAGAAATATAAAGTACCTTGTACTGTGAGGACTTCGTAGTCCCATTGATATTCGTACAGCCCTGCGCAACTATGGTGGAAGATGTATCCTACTCGGCCGAGTGAAGGCAGCGGGTAAACTGCCAGTTAGTGATGACCTATGGCAGTGGAGTTGCATGTCTCTGGAATGATCCCTGCTGTCTGCGTCTGCGTCTGCGGCGTCGTGCCATGGTGTGTCGGGCGTCCGCAGCTGAACGGGCATCGCTTGCAAGTGGAATGTGACGGACACGGGCGCACGATTGCGAGATGTGTTGATGGGTTCGTACGGGGGTTGGGTGCTAAGAATAGAAATCCAGCCGGGTCCATTCTCTGTTGGGGACGTGCAAGGCATGCGATGCAATGCTACCCCAGGGTCATACCTACACTACGGGACAGTGAGAGTGTTGTGGAGGACGAAATATCTTACCAACTGATGATTGACAGGTCGGCAGATGGTGATATAGGACTGACGGACTCGAGGACGTAGGGCAGACGATGAGGAACACCAAGGAGGAGAAAGCGAGGACAAAGGAGACAACAATGGCAAAAGAGATCGATCCATGAGAAAGTAGGGACGACTGCGAAACGTGCGACAGCCAACTTTTGCCATTTTTGCCGAATGAGCCACCCTCTCACAATGACCACCAATGACAGCGGATGAGGTCGGTGACAGATTATGCAACTAGCATGTTGGTGTTGGACTGGACAAGAGACGACGACAGCGTCACTCGATTATCAATAAATAAATCATTGATTCTTGGCGAAAAGACCGCCAGTGGAGGAAACCGGGGGAGTAAACAAACCGATTCCCCGTAGGATATCTTGAACTACAGGTACCTATTAGTCTGTATGTATTTGTACCAGCAGTCACTTATTAACATACGTGCATCATATGTTCTTTCTTGATGTCTTTTACTCCCTAACATTATCCTGCTCCATGTCAAAGTCCCTCTCCCCCTCCCTATCCTCCTATCATCAATCTCAACCAGCTAAAAGAAAAGAAATAAAAAAGCCACTCCCCTCCCCTTGTTTCGCCGACTGTCTCGGGTTTCCCGTCGGGTGCGTGATGTCCAGCGCCAGCGACACCAATGAGTTTCACTGCCCGCGCGCTGCAACCCTGCGAGGGACCCTAACTCGGCAACGGAATCCAGTGGTGGTGGTTCGTACAAACCCAACATGTTGCAACCGTACTTTTAGCAAAAAGTGTTAAAAAGCCTCGTCGTCTTTTCCCACCTTCAGCTCTCTCTCGTCCTCTGTTCTGTTATTGACATACGCACTGCGCGTCACGACTGACAACAAGGACTCGCGCACGCACTCTTTCCATTCCCTCTCACATGCTACTGCGCCGCCACTTATCGTCCAAGTTGTAAAGGACTTACCTACTACCCCTGGCTCGACCGACCAAAGAACCAAATAAAAACACACACAAACACACAAGGACCAGTCAGTGCACCAAGTGGAGAGGGCCCCTCCAAGCTGCGGACCGCGTCCCGCCCAATTGCAAAATAACTTCCAGGCGACCAACGATACGAAGCATTTCCGTATCCCAATTATTAGGATTAATTGCATGGGAGGCAGTTAGTCGAGTCCCCTTCTTTCGGCGTCTGCTCCCTCATTCCTCGTCCGCTTCGGGGAAAGCCGCCGCCCATCGCTTCTGGGATTGCCATCAGTTGATTCCGGTGAACCAACAACCGAGCGCCGTATTTTATCTTTTAACTTATCTTCCAAAGCCGGGGGCCCTTCTTCTTATACACGTCCTCCCATTCGACGACTTGCGGGTGGCTTTGCGGTTTTCGGGGCATTAGGTTCCCCCCCAGTCCCCTAAAGTTCCTCTCGCCTGCACGGTAATTCGGCCCAGTCAGCTTCAGCCACACAAGCCCACCCACCAAGGACCCGACTCGCCCAATCGACGCCCACGCCAACGCCAGCCGAGAGACAGAGAGACAAACAGACAGACAGACGAGACGGGGAGAGACGGACGGGCAGACAACTCAACCCAGTTCACGATCCTCTTCCTTTCTCCCTCTTTCTCTCTTTCCCCCTCGCCCTTCCCCCCTCGTATCCCATATCCTCTTTCCTCTCTCCTCTCCCCTCCCTGATATGCTCAGCGGCCTCCCGCCTTAAGAGCGCCAGAGCGTCATGGACGCCACGACGACCGACGCCCGTCGCTCCAGCATCGACAAGACGCCCATCCCTCCTCCGCCCTTCGATCGCCTCCCCGACGAGATCATCGAGCAGTGAGTACCGAACACGGGCTGAAACGCCTCGATCCACGCGACAGCTTTCTTCTTCTAAACAACTTGCCTTTTCGTTTTGCCCCCCCGTATCGTGCGCGCTGACGTTCGCTTTCTTCATCCCAGGATCCTCCAGCTTACCGATCCCAACGGCTTCGCGTCCCTCGTTCTCCTAAACCGAAAATGGCGAGCCGTCTCCCAGCGCTCCCATCTCTACCTGCAACACCTCGCGCAATGTCCATCCTACTCCGCCAGCCATACCACCCTTCCCTCTGCCGACGATGACAACCTCCCCCGCTTGCGACGTCTTTTTGCCCGCGAGGTCAAGCGGAACCTCTTCCACGCCTACCTGCGCCCTACGGAGACCGTCATTAAAGTCATCTCCAACTCGATCAGCTCTTCGTCATGTCCCGGCGGCGAGGGTATGCAGTTCAGTGCCTCTCCAAAGGGGCACCTCATTTTGGCGTACAACTCCGCTAGGGTCTATGTGATGGATGTTCGAGGTCCCAGCGTCGAGGTCAAGAGGGAGCTCAAGATCTTGCGCCGTCCTGTCGCGGTTTGCATCGACGATGCCGGATCCCTCCTAGTTGTGCTGTCCACCGAGATGCAGGTTGACCTCTACGACCTGCAAAAGTCACCGCCTCGCCGTACTCAGTCCATGATCCTCGACAACAGCCCGCGAGCCATCGCCCTCTCCCCCTGTGGCTCTGTTCTCGCCGCAGCATACTCGGGTGGCATCGAAGTGTCGTCTCTCAAACCGGGTGCCCTGTCTACCGATCGACGCGCCGTTAAATGTGACGCCATCGATGCCCTTGCTTTCTCCTACGACGGCACCCAGATCCTTGGCACCACCACTCAATCTGCTCCTCCCAACACCGTCATACTGACCGCGCCGTACTACGACCCCGGCAGCCACATGTCCGATGACAACCTGAGTGCGCTCTGGACAACTTCGATTCTATTCCCCAACACGAGCCGTGACTGCAGCCATGCAGTCCTGCTTCAAGACGGTAGCCAAGATGAGGCCGGCTGGGCCTTTACCTACGACCAGAGTTTTGAGACTTTCCGTTCAGTTCGGATCGACGACCTGAGAAACGGCACAACATACTTTACGGGCCCAGTGCCAAATGCGACATCTCAGTCGAAACTCCTGCCCTGCACCCTCCCTGCTGCATCATATCATGGCGAATTGGTGTCGGCTGGATTTCAGGGGAAGGATATCTGGATCTACGGTGTTCCCGAAGACTTGGACGCTGTCCCGGACACTAACTCTTCTTCGAATGAGAGTGGATCGTCGCCGTCTGGCTTGGGCAGGCAAAACAGCGCCCAGAGCGGTACTTCTCGGCGAATGTCAACCCGAGCACAGGAAGGCGAAGGTGGCAGAGTTCCTCAATGGCAAATTCTGTGTGACAAATTGAGAAATACATTTATTTCCGGGTGCAAGATCGCCGAGCTCACTGAAGTGAGCAACGTCAAATGGGTTGGAGGGTTTGGAGAGTCATCTACTCAAGAACGGTTGATTGTCACTGCACGAGGAGTTGGGCCGGCAAGATTGGTTACGGAAGAGGAGGATATGGACTTTGCCGATGGCGGCCGGATCACACTTGTCGACTTCGACTATAGCCTGGAGGACGGCACGCGAACTGAGATCACCATCGAGGTTGGCACCGACCACGCCGAGGTTCTCGAGGAGGAGCAGCGCGATCTCGCAACCGAGGTGGCCATAGTCCGACGGAGGACTGTTGCCCAGAACCGTGGAGGACGTGGCGGCGGTCGTGGCGGTGGTGCTGTCATCAGAGCTGCCCCTCGGGTTCCGCGGGCTCCTCCTGTGCCTTCACTACCGCGAAACGAGGACACGGACGACGACCCCCTTGTTCCCCGGAGGATTGGCCGGATTTCAGTGAGCGCACCCACCGACCCGGACCACGGCTACGACGGTGACGAGGCGACCATGGAGGAAATGGAGGCTCTCGATGCCCCTTACGCCCATGCAAGCCCCCGGTCCGGCACCACCTTGCGTCGTGCTGCCACTGCGGCGGCTGTTGACCGGAGTCTGCATCCCCGGACCGCAGATGGACGCCGCATCGAGTATCGCCGTGCTGATGGCCGACGTGAACATCCTCATGAGAGCGACGCCGATGGCTGGGTGCCGCCTCCTCCGCCGTACCAAAAGGATGACCCCGGAGACCTCCCTGCTTTCCTGCGCGGCCCGTCGGTTGCTCCCATCCCTGCCGTGCCCTCCTTGCCGCCTCTACCACCCATGCCGAATCTTGATGTTCTTGGGGTCTCGGGCTCAAGCCCGCAACGACCGTCCTTCCAAAGGACGGCAAGCGACTCTACCACCATGAGCAGACCCCACGTCGACGAGGTTCCCAGGCCCATGTCGAGTCCATCCGTCCAACAGGAAACTGACGATCTCTACGATGTCACCCCACCAGTCTCCCCGCTACAGCCTGTCCGGTCGATGGGGTCGGCGCACACCGAGACCGGGTCTCGGCAGCCCTCCGGTTCAACCGTTTCCTCTTCAACGTTACAGAGGGCTGTCACTGCCCCCATCGACCTGGGCGCCTTGGCCCCGCCGTCAACAGCAGTGTCGGAGGCCTCGAATCAGTCCGATCCTAGTCCGGCCTTGAATTTGCAAGCATCGCTTTCTACGGAACCAACGACTCGACATGGCCAGGGGACGGCGCCTGCAGCGAGGCGGCTATCCAACACTCAAACATGGCCGATGGCGCCCCGGCCGGAGACCCACCGACCGGCCGACATAGCACCCGGACCGTACTCGAGCTCGCCGTCACAAGCCCCAGACAGCCTGACGGCCCTGCCTCCGCTGCCGAGCACAGGTCAGCTTGCCAGTCTGAACAAAAGGATCAGTCAGGGCACCCCTCGCCGTTTGTCTGGGGGCTTCCAAGTCCAGCAGGTCCAGCGCAGGCCAGTCGGGAGCTCCCACAGTGACATGTCCTCCTCTCACGGACACACCGACCCTGCTCACCAACAAGCACCCAGACGGCCCCCTGTTGAGTTCGACCAACCGCTGATCATCAGCACTCCGAGAGGCGTGTCCGGGGCTTTCGACTCCCCATCACGGCAGATATCTGGCCGCCGCAACGAGACCCCTCTGTTGGCGCCCATCCCCCGTCATCCGCGTCCAACCCCTGGCTCTACCAACCGGCCTACGGTCGAGCGCCTCGAAACGATCTACAGCGTGACCTCGTCCCACGGAGGCGAGACAACACTGCCACCAGTGCCGATCCCGGGCGCCGTCCCTGCCTGGCTGAACGCGCCTCCCGTGCCCGTGACCAGGACATCTCCCGGCGTCAGCCGCAAACCCAGCCGCGCCGAGCGCAGCGCAGCCAAGAACATCCAGGACGCCAAGAAGCGCGGGTGGAAGGCCAAGACCAAGAAGCGCAGCAAGAAGGCCACGGATGCCGCCAGCAGCGCCGGTTGGACCGACATCTCGACCGGCTCTGCTCACGCCGAGAAAGAGAAGGATAGGAAATGTGTCGTCATGTAAGCGAGGCTCAATAACGGCATCGTCCAGCAGAGGTAATGGCCAGAAGAAGCTGGCGTTCGCGAAGTATTAATTCTGACAGCCGATCACTCATACATACAACCAGATCGCTACAGTCACGTCGTTGTATTTAGTTGTTTTCCTAATTCCCTCCATGTTTCCCCAGCCTTGGTTTTTTTCCTACTCCTTTTCCTTGTTACACTATTCACTCGCTTTTGTACCTTTGTATGTATGGATCGGCATAGCGGTTGTCGAAGAATCCCACGATCCTGTGTGTTTCTGCTTTTTTTCTTTTCTTTTTCGGTTTGTCTGGGAGCGCCGCCGGTGCGATATTTTGGGAGCAGGCACTGGCGAACAGGAATGCAAAGCGATGTCATGATGGGGATATAAAAGACTCTCGTTTGAACTAGGACCCTTCCCTGATGGTTTCGCGGAAGTTATATTATTTGCTATTTACAGATTCAAATCATACTCAATATTCTCCCACGCGAGGTCCTTAACGTGATGCTAGTGCTAGAAGTAACAGTCCTACATGAAATAACTTCACTATTTCTTATCAAGGCAACCAACTGCAATTGAAGAAACGCAATATTCGCATATCATTGGGTGATCTATCTATATCCCACCAAGTCTCATGTACCAAAACAAAGGAAAACAGAAAGCAGAACAAGTACATGGCAGTATCCAAGAGAGAGGGCCCCTGGGTATCAATAATAGCAACTCCCTTGCATGCACCCGAAGCGCCAGAGCCATCCCGACTCGTTTTCTAGCTAGACAGAGATAAAGAGAGAGAGAAAATGACGCTATATACATACAGTAACGAGAGATCAGTCGTGCGCAGCACGATGAGGAGTGGGACGTAAAGAGTGATTAGGAGATGTGTGTATGGTCGAGCATTAATTGAGTATGTGGTTTTCGATCATTCAAGGACGTCCATCCTCATGATCAGATCCTCGGCGTTGTCCCTGGCACGTACGGACGCCCGCGTCGCACTTCGCCCAGGTCGGCCTGGTCCATCATATCCGTAAAGGTCGTACCGCGTGTCAGCGCACGGGGCTTGACGGTACCCGGGTCTGCGAAGACATTGATACTCTCACTGCTAGGCTCGCGCTGAAGATCCGGCTGAAGATCCGGTGTGCCAGGCCCGCGGCTGTAGTAGGACGAGGCCTTCATGGCGCGGATGGGAAGCAGACGGACGGTGCCATGACGGGGCTGCTCGTCTTCGAGTGGGCTAGGCTGTACGGAGACGGCGTTGGGGGACGCGTTGGGCGAGTCGAAGGGGTTGGGAATGGAGATGCGGATACGCGGCGGGAAAGGCTGGATCCGTGGGGGCGTATTGTGAATGCGAGTTGCGTTGGGACTGTTGTAGACGAGAGTGCTGGAGCCAGAGGAGCGTGAGGGGGACTTGAGAATGAAGTCGGTTCTGTATGAGTTGGGCTGAGCGATGGGCTCCGAGATGATGTTGCCAAAGGAGCCTGTGCTGCTGGGAGCGCGGCTATGGCCCCAGGAGTAGGCACTCTTCTCCGACGTGGTACCATCACGCTTGTTCCGGCGACGAATGTAAACGAAGATGACGATGGCGATGACGAGGAGAAGAAGACAGGCACCGACGACTCCACCGATGATAGAAGTGGTCGCGGGACCTGAGTTGGAATCGCTCGAGTCGGTGGAGGCGGGCGCGGCAGTGGATGACGACCCGTCGGTAGTAGAAGCAGCCTCAGTCGACGAAGGGTTCGTAGTAGACGTTGCGCTGGGTTCGACTGAAGTGCTTGCACTTGTCTCAGAGCCCGCGGGGGCCTCTGACTGATCATCATCCATCAGACACTCTTTGTTGTTGCTGCAAGTGTAACCAAAGGGGCAGCAGGTGCCGTCACCGCACGTCTCAAGCTCAACATTGAAGATGGTCGTCTTGATAGGCGCGTTTGGGCGGTTTTTGACGTCCTGCTCACGGACATCGCAGGTGATGGGCTGGATCTTGGTGCAGTCGCTGCCTTCGGGACAGCACACGGCAGTGGTACCGCCGGCAAGGGCCTTGCATGTGGAGTTCTCGTCGCAGCAGAAGTTGCTCGGCAGAATGGACGGGCAAGTCACTTGGTCGGCGTCACAGGAGTCGGCACGAGCGAAGAGTCGGCTGGCAGGTATCGCTGAAGTCGTTGATGTGTAAAGGACTGCAACGAGCAGGAGCCTCAGAGGTATCGGAAGCCGGGACAAGGCCATGATGGCTGCCAAGGCTGAGTAGGTGATGATGGTCTGTTGGTTCGCAGTATATCAGTGACGATCCAGGTGTTGGTTCTGGGATAATCAGGTATGGTGGGTGTGGGTTCGCTAGTTGCGGGGGGTTGTTGCGTTGGCCAGAGGCAAGTCGTTAAAGCAGAGGATAAAGGTAGTGGAAGGAGGTAGATATCCGAAGGCAAGAGAAATGACAAAAAAGGCTAACAGAGAGACTAATCTGAGTAAAGGTCGACACAGCCAGTGTGTACGACAAAGACGGAAGGAAACTGATGAACAATCGACTTTGTTTGTTCGGCGGAACGTGTGGACAGTGACTGTGACGAAAGGAGACGAGGAACAACCAAAGAAACGGAGATGGAGAGAGGAAGCGAAAAAGATCGGAGAAGACGAAACGGAGAAGGACAAGGGAAGTGAAGCAGAAAACTAATGAACAAAGCGCATCGAGATGGACAGGGTCGCGAAACAGGCGGCTAGGGACTTTGATAGATGTATGGACATGGCGTTCCCTAGGCCGGCCGCTCTCGTCAGGGAAAGTCATAACTCTGCCCATCCATGGCCTCATGGACATGACTGGCCGTCGCCCGCCGTCGCTCCACGGCACTACGGACATGGACAGTGCACCGCGGAGAAGAAAAGCCATGGACAGCCAGTCGCTGAAGATCCGGAGAGCGTCACTCGACACAGGACATGGGAACGCCACTAGGCCGTTGCGGCAGACGCCGGGACGAGACGAGGCTCAGGCGACGCAGCCGGACGGAGAGCGCCCCAGCTCCAACGGCGGGATGATTGGCGGCGAGGGCATTGGGAGATGTGCTCCTGACGCGCCGGACGTTCATCGAACGCCCGATGTCGAGACACTCACGTTCCACGCTGATGAGTGCGAAAGCGTCTAAGTCGGCCGCAGGTGGGTGAGTTGAGGTTTGAGAGAAGCTGGGGAAGTGGGAGCCTGACTGGCGGTGGTTAAGGCGGCGCTGTGGTTGGCTGCGTCGCAGAATTAGCCGCGCGGCGACACTAGCCGGCTGCTGATTGGGCCGTCTGTGGATCCTCGGGCAAACTAGGGCGCTTCAGGTACCTGCCTGTCCTGCCTGACGGAGGCCCGATGGCCAGTAAAAGGCCTCGGCGGCGACCATTGTGTTGCCATTTTTGGTGGGTGACCCCCTGAAGCGCCGGGGTCCGTTCCGCAGCCACAGCTGGCGCTTGCGGCCACTACAGTCGGCCCCAGGTCAAACACCCAGCGGCCGACTGATCTTGCCATCTATTCAGAGTACATAAAATGTATTCGTAGCACGCGTGGCTTTTTGAATCAGACGCATCGACGGTTGAGCGTCAGTTGTGAGCTGTGAGTGTGCCCAGAATTGGCTCTGGTGGAGAGAGACAGTCAAGCGTCTGCTGTTTCGGTGGCCTTTGTTTCGACCTACCTCACCGGCTGCCTCTCGAATGTCCGGTTTCCGGTTCACCATCTTAGCATCATTTCCCATGAGTCAAGAGAAACAGAGTTACGGGACCACCTGGCTGAGTCATGATGGAGGACCTCTTCTACCCTGTCATGAAACAACCGGCTTTGTTGGGCTTGGGACAAGCGTCTTTGAGCCACGAGACAAAGACAGCGGTTGTTCGCTGCTGGCTTACACGCACATTCATGAAACAAAACCACCACCAAACATCATCTCTGTTCCTTTGTCATCTGCGTCTCCAACTCAAACACAAAATTGACAGGTAATTAGCCCACATCTCATTCGCACAGGTAGCCGGCCGTCCGTCCGATCCTCCCGCCGGACCAGGATCCATCCGCCGAACCCTACCCTGTCCTCCCGCAGTCCGGTCTCCGGCCGGGGGTAGGGGAAAGAAAATCAGGAATAAAAAAGAAAGAAAAAAGCCCAGACCAGGGTGTTCTGGACCGGTGAGATCGGCGTCCTCGCTAAAGAGAGGGTCGCGGTTGATTAAATTTCCAGGTGGCAGGGCAAAAGTAAAGACATGACAGCGTGGAAATTTGGACATATGGATCCTTCTGATGACGACAGAATGCCCACTCACTGACTGTTCTTCAATGCGGTGAAGAAAGCCATGAATGACGCTTTTGACTCATCGCACACCGTCACGCGCACTTGCCAGCGGAGACAAGAAAACGAAAGAGAAAAAAAGTGAAGCGGTCGGTTCAAGCGTAGAGTACAGAGCAGGGGGGGGGAGGCGTGTGTAAGTTTGGTGAGACTATACGAGCCCCGTTCACCTTCACAGTCCGTCGGCACTGTCTTGTCTTGTCGGCTTGGGCTGAGTCTAAGGAAGATCGGTGTCTCACTACTATCTCTGCCAGCTCAACACAAATTGCAGTAGCTCATGTTTGACGCAGGCTAGTGATAGCCAGGATAGAAGATAGAACCTCTAGACTCTGGAGGGAAGCATGGATAGTAAGACATGGCACGCTAAGCGCGAAGTACGAAGTACGCGAGGCACGAAGGCCTGAGTACCTTGCGAACTCTGATGATACAGTCTGGCTTGTACAATGAGTGCTGCACAACGCTCTGCAGTGCAGTCAAGTAAAATGTGTGCAGACAAGTGCAGTGCAGCGCAGTGCAGTGCTTGACGCAGACGTACGTGGTTTCCTACGAACAAGCAGCAGCTGCCAGGGCCGCCAATTACAGCGTATTCGTACGTCCTCCAGAGAGGCACCCCAACTTACATACAGCTTCAGCATCACTTTCTTCTTTTCCCCTCCCCCACGTTTCTACGAATAGACCTACCTCATGTACAATCCCGCTGCTGTGCTGTGCTGGTCTCGTCTGATTGCTTGTTCTCTGCGTAGCTGTGCCATTCTGCTGCACTACGACGCTGCCCGTATCTGCTGTTTTCCCGTTTCCGTTCCTCTCCCCCAGAAACGAAAAGCGTGGGATGGCGGCATGTCTCTCTCCGCGGGGGTTGCGGCCTTCGGATCCGACTCGCACAACGCATACGCGCAGCGACGCATCGCATGTGCGGCTGCTGTTGCAGTTACAGGACATGGCATGGATAACGAGGAGTTATCTCATCTATACAGCATCTTTCTTTCTCATCTCCGCCATTGCATCTGCAGCCACCTCCCTTGCTTGTTGAGGTTTGTTACTGTTTTTTTCCTCGCCCTCCACGCCGACCATGCAGTGCATCGCATCGCATCACTACGCAGCAACAGCACATACTATAGTAGGTAGAAACAAGGGGGGCCTCATCAAAGATGCGAGCACTCGCTTACCACTTTAGTCCATGTGTGTATGTATGTACGAAGACACGGCATTTCAGTACATGCACATGCTAATCAACTACCTGAACTGAGATCTTTCTTTTCCTTTTTGCTTTCCCCTCATCAGACCATGTATGCACCGTGCTGTGCCTGGTTGTCCCTTGCTTCTGCTTGCTGTTCGCTGCTGCTGCGGTGTGTGTGTGTGTGTGGTGTGATGTGATGCTGACCACAGCGCCCAAAAAGCCCACGCAAGGGTTCATTTCAGACACACAGACACACACACAATCAATCACACTTCTCCCGTAGCGATGGATAAACGCCTTCCCATGCATCCATGTACGTACCGCATGTGCGTACGAGTGCACCCCAGCTTCCAAAATTCCCATCCCAGGGCTCCCCCCCCCCCCTCCCCCAGTTCCCCTTCGGACATGGTCTCCGCTTTCGGAGGCCACCTCCGGGCCACGCTCCGGGGGGCTAAATGGGCAACCGCGGAAGAGGTGGCTGCTGCTCTACCAGTCGGCCGCCATAGTCCCAATCGCCGGTCGCTGTCGCACAAGTCCGAGCCGGAGGCTGGATGAGGATGGATGGATGGATGGATGGGGAGGAAAAGAGAGAGAACACGTCGTATTTCGTAGTGCAAATGCAATGCAGCGCACCTCAATGAGTGAGTGAGTGAGTGAGTGAGTGCAGTCTGCGGTGCAGTGCAGTGCAGTGCATTGCAGTCCAGCCCAGCCCAATACACAGAGCTCCGACTCCCGCCCACCCGTCCTGTCCGTCACTATCACTATCACTATCACTATCACCGTCTATACACAAGCGAGATAGATGCTAGAGAGATGAGATCGTTGGAAGTATGAATGAGTGAAATGCTCTTGTTCAGTTCGCCTAGACTATCAACTAAAGCTAAGCCAAGTGACCAAGTCACCACCCGTGTGAAATCCTCCTCTTCGCTCATCTTTCGGGTCCGGGATCTAGCCCATCCCAGCTCCCAGAGCTTTTCCTTGGTTCCTAGGAATTCCTGTCCCCCAGCCCCCCCCCAAAAAAAGATGCTCCCATGCTTCCCATGTCAGAAACCTGCCCTGCGCCTAGGTATGTATCCCCGTTCCCACCAAAAACCCATACCATTGCCCGCCTGGTATATAAACGAATGCGAGCGATTTTCGAGTCTTGGGACAACTCAGCAATCCCAAGCCCAAAAGAAAATCATCCAATCAAAAAGGAAGAAAACATCATTCGTCGTCCCCTCGTTGTTCCTGCATGTCCCCCCCCCACTCATCTCTCGTGTCCATCCCATCCATATCATGCATCGCCCTCAACGCCCATGCATCCCCGCTTCAAGTTGTGTTCCCAAGTGCCGAGAAGTAGTGTGTCAAGTGTTCAAGTGTCGTCTCTCTGTAATCCCATTTCCTCGCTGTACGCCTTGCGGCATCCTCTAGTAGTAAATTCCCATCCCAGTAGGTATCATTGTAAAAATCGAAGTGAAGTGCTTTGTATAAAAAAAAAAAAAAAAAAAGAGAAAATGGTCCTCTTGGTCAAAGAGGTCCAAAGCCGCTTGCAGGAAGAAGTGTGAAGGAGGGGTGTAAGTGTTGAGGAGGTCCCATTGGCCTACCCAAAACACCTTCGCTCCCCTTCAAAGACCAGCTGTTGAAGAAAGATTGGAAGTAGTGTTTGGATGACTGCAGGGTCTCCTAAATCAGCAAAAAGTCCCATCCCTTCATCTGCATGACATCCCGCCAGTGGATGTGTGGCTGGATCATCTCTGACGCCGTAGACCCGGGTGTGCTGACAGCCGACATGTTGTCGTTCTGCATCCACACCTCGCGCAGGAGGGTCACCACACGGCCCATGGAGCCGTAGCTGGAGAGTTCGCCAAGTTGCGCCAGGCGGTCCTCGAAGAAGGCCCGGAAGTTGCTTCCTGGCAGGCTGATGGATCCGCCGATGAGGTAGACCCAGACCAGGTTGCGGTCGAAGCCGTTGGGGCCCGAGGGGATGTGCTGGAGCACGGTGGTAAGCTTCTCCATCAGGCCCAAGGGCGATGGCTGGTTAGGGTTGAAGCCGGGGACCAGGCTGCAGAGGTAGATGCGGGCAGCCAGGCGGAAGGCGGAGGTCATGTTCCTCGACAGCTGCTTGGGCGACAGGCTGCCATTGGCGTTGAAGGGCATCTTGGGGCCTGTGTCGTTCATCTCGGTGAGGGTGATCTGCTCGCCGAGAGCCGACACGTGCTGGCAGAGAGTGAAGTCGTCCATGCCGTCCTTCTTGAGAGACTCGAGGCAGGCAATCTCAGAGATGAGGTACATGACGCGGTCGTCGCAGCCCATCAGCTCTCGGAGCCCGAGGTGGGGGTTGACCTGCGACAGGTGCTTCTCCCGGTAGGTGTGGGCGAAGGTGGGCGAGCGACCCTTCATGGTGGCTCCGAGGATGTCAATCCAGGAACTCAGGGTCATGTTGAAGGGGGTCTGGGTCGGGTTCTCGGTTGGGTCCGAGACAATGCGGGGAAGGTCAAGCTTCTGCACGAGGTTGATGGCGGCCTGGAAGTGTTGGTGCCAAGGAATGTCCAGCAGGCCGTCGTCGAAGCGGCCGACTACGCACTGGAAGAAGATGAGGCCCAGGGTGGCCTCGAGGATCTGCTGGTGGTTCTCGTCCTTCTTGAGCGCCTCGCAGAGGGCCCAGATGGTAGAGTACCGGTGGCGCATGATGTCCTGGTCGATATCCTCGCCCGTGACGTTGGCATGCGACTTGAGGTGCTGGGCCGCGATGCTAAGGCAGCAGTGCAGGTAGGCGCTGTTGGACTGCAGCGCGGGGAGGATCAGGTCTGAGCTGACCGAGCCGTGCTGGTTGGACTCGAGGATGGGGAAGATGGTTGGCAGGACGAATTGGATGAAGTGATCCAGCAGGCGCTGATCGTTCTCCTCCAGCTCGATCTGGATTTGCCTAGAGTCCGTGGAAGGGCCGTGGGAAAAGTCAAAGAAGTTGACGTTGAGCGTCTCCTCCGACAGAGACTCCTTGCGCTCCTGGAAGATCTGCTCGGTCCACTCGCCGTCAAAGGGCGCCGACGACAGAACGGTGCCGGCGGGAGGAGGAGGCTGGTAGGTGCTGAAGGTGGAAATGTGCGACTCGCGGAGGGTGGGCACATCGTTGACGAACATCTGGCGCTCAGTCTTGACGTCGATCTCGTAGGGCGAGTAGCTGCCGAACATGATCTCCGGGTGCATGCCCGCGTTGAAGCCAACATACTCGGCGCCGCTGGGAGGGCTGTTGAAGTTGAAGGCTGCGGAGAAGTGAGAGTCGATGGACGCGGACCGGTTTCGATCCAGAGGGTCTGTGAAGGTGGCCGACGTGGGCATGGAGTGCGTGAGCCCGGGAGGGGAGCTGCTGACCGAGGTCTGGATGCTGTGGGAGGACTTCTCTGAGAGCTTCTTGCGCTTGATGATCATCTTGATGTCATCCTTGTGTTTTCGGCGCGCATCGTTGTTGCTCCACCACATGGGTCGCTTGTACTCGCACTGCAGGCCGAGGTGCTTGCATGCCGTGCACGCGGGCGAACCCTCGTCGCACTTCTTGCGCCGTAATCTGCAGGTGTAGCAGCCTATGCGAGAGAAACACATCTGTTAGCAAAAGAGAGCTCGTGGCTGCGTGTGCGCAAACGGGAGAGCTGTGCGGCTTCGGAAGCTGCTGCTTGGCTCTCCCCGTGTAAGTGCGGCAGGGCGCGAGGACGACGAACCTGTTCTTGAGCGGCGGTGCATCTGTGTCTTGGTCTTAGGCTTGCCATTGCTGGCTTTGCAGGCCGACTTGGCCTTGGAAGACTGAGGAGCAGCCATCTTGACTGAGTTTCCAGTTGATCGCATCATGCTGTTGTGGTGGTCGGGGGGCAGCGTAGACATTTGTAGGCTGCGATGCTGGTCCGGAGGTATTGGCGCACTGGGTGACCAGGAGGGGGTGCAGTGAAGACCGGGGGGGCGTGGCACTGTGTGATCTCGGGTGATGCGACACTGTGGCGTGGAGCGGATCAAAAGCGGGATGGAAAAATGTCTTGGTACTGGGGGTCCAGGTCTTGAGCCGAGAGCAAAGGCCAAGAGGTTGGGTGTGGAAGACTGGGCTCCAGGTTGATTAAATTAGTGTTTTGTTTGCTTGATCAGGATCGATAAGATCTCTGAGTCGAGTGTAAGTGGCAGCGGAGGGCAAGAGTCGTATCAAACGACGTCGTTGGGCTGCTGGTGGTTTCTGTTCGTTCGTTCGTCGGATCGGTTCGACTGAGTGAAATTGCGCAATGAATGGCTGGTTCCAGGCAAGTCCGGCTTGCAGGTGGTGGAAGGGATTTCGAGGAGGGCTGGAAAGAAAAAGGGGATTAAGAGAACGGGGAAGGCCTTTTGGCGACACTTGAATCTTCTCGCCTTGTACACAACTAAAGAAAGAGGGCAAAATTCAAGGGCGGTTGCGGATGGGCAAATTCTTATATCACGGCCGCTCTGCTGGCGGCCATCTCGCATCGATTCGATGAGGCTTCCCATCCTGTGTTGCTATTTTTGCTTCATGCACGGCCGAGAGCCCATGGCACCAAGCCAGCGACTGCGCTTAGAGAGACCAATAGGGATGGGCCGCCAAAGGTGGTCCCCATCTGCGAGAAGAGGTGTGCTTGGTGTGCTCGATGTGCTTGATCTCCACTCTAGGAATAGATGTGCGGAAGGAATTGGAGCGAGTGGACAGGGGGGGGATGTCCAAAGAGGAAAGTCGCGCATGGTGTGCCCATCTGCCCGTGGGGATACCAAGCAGCGAGCAGCCACTCTGCAGTCTGCACGCGGTGGAGGGCTGGATGGGAGGGGGACCTGCCGGCTTGTCGACCGGAGGGGCTGGATCCTTTGGATCTAGCTCTGACCGGGGGAGTATGCAAGTCCGTGAGCGAGCTACGAGGCCATCCCCGATCAACCAGACTAGGAGGGTGGCCCAACATCTACTCGGCCTTATCAGCTCTGATTCCGACCTGCAATGGCTCGTTGATGACGGAGCAAGCAGAGCTTCTGAACTGACATTCGCATGAAAACAGATCCTGCGTCTGAAGGAGTGATGGTGGTTGCGGGGGCTGCTGCACCGGATCTGTGCCTCAACATCCCAGTGCGAGTGTGTATGTGTATGTGGTTGGAGCGTATACTTAGCCCGCACTCTGTTCGAAGTATGTACCTCCGTCGTCCTCGGATCATGCAGCAGCAACAGCACCAGCCGTATCCCCGCGCTGTCCAAGTGCAGTAGGAGCTCGCTCACCGGGCTAATCTACCTGCATGAGCGGCGGTCTACCGGTATAGACCATCGAGGAGAGGGGACGACGAAAACCCATTGCAACCGGGGGTCCGTTCAGGATCAAGTCACTAGCTCAATTAACCATCTCGTGGTCTCGCAAGGACGCCCATGCCAGAGCATACTGTGCCAACCTCGAAAGACTATTCGATCACCGTTGCAAATGCCTCATCAAACGGGAACACCTTAGTGCGGTCATGAGTCGTCCGAATTCACGATTCACGTTTCGCGGTTCACGGCCTGGAACGCTGAAGATCGACTAGAACCTCGTCGGGAGAAGTGCGGTTGGGGCGCCCTAGGACACAATGGACAAAGCAAATCGTCCCAGATGTCGAAGCCAATTGTTGGGCGGACGAATAGAGAAGCCGTGAGAGGCGGTCAGGCAGCAGATTGGCCGGCATATCGGCCTCGTGGCTGACCGGACCATGCTGCAAGTGGCTTCCCGTGGCCCAAGTCGAAAGCTCCCATGATTGCGAATCCCGTCTCCGTCAATAAAAGTCTCCGTTGAGACGTACATGGGTCGATAACTGCGGGGGCCGAGGAAAGACAAGTGACGTCTTGGGGCCGGGCAGCCGCAGGGCGGTCGGGGGAAGGAGCAACGACTCCGTCAAGGTCACGAGGATCGTATGAGCAAGAATCGGGCTGGGCTGGTGAGCAGCAAGTCAGCGAGTGAGCGGGCGAGAATGCCAGGGTAGCTGGAAAAGCAAGCCGGGGGTGCAGCCGCCACAAGCAACGCTACACAGAAGAAGCCTAGGAGACAGTCGAGCGTCGGTACGCGGCATTCTGCGGTGCGGCGCCGCGACGGGCGAGGTATCGGCGTATCGGCGCATGGACGACAAGCGTGGATGTGCGGGATGGGCTTTTCGCGGCAGCCAGGAAGAGGCAGCGATCTGTGAGCGTGGCGGTAGGGTTGTGGCTGCTTGTGGACGCAAGAGTCGGTCGGGTGGACAGCCAGGAAACCCAGGGACTGTAGTGTCGTTGAGAAAAGGACGTCTGCGGGCCGTGATTCGACGGAGGACGTGTGACGAAACGTTGGCTCGTGCAGGAGCCGTCGGGGCCGCGGGACCAACCGATTGTAGCGCCTGCCGCGAACAGGGATGGCCCATTTGATTGCCATCCCAGCGGGGGATCAAGATTGGCCCGTTGCTGCAGCACGAGCCGCAGGGGTCTTGCAGGGGAGCAAGGGTAGTTCGGCCAACCGCAGGGCAGAAACCAGGTCCCCAGGGCGCCTGGCTGCCAGGTGCTAACATGACTAGGCCCGAACCAGCCTCGCCTGGGAAGGACGACAACTCTACAGAGAGGACTACAGAAGTTTACGGCAGCAGCCGGTCGAACAGAGAAAGAGAGTGATGAGAAGAGGAGAGCAACGGGTGAGCTAGTAGCTTGGCAAGAGGCCATGAGGGGAGCCGAGGACAAGGCATGATGTTGGATCTCGAGATTTGTTGGCTGCGAGATGCAGGCTGCCATGATGAGGGAGATGATGGTTCTCTGGCGGCGGCGAGGCCCGGGAGATGATGAAAGCCGACTTACAGAGGCAGCAGAGATGGTTGGATCACGAAGGCCTGGTCAAGTCAACTGGAGGACTGCAAAGCAAGACGTTAGTATCTCATCACCATAACAAAGGAACCCTAGTAGTACGGATTACAGGTCAGTACTACGTAGCCTAGTAGGCTATCAACAGCAACAAGCATCACCACCAGCACCATCATCATCATCATGCTCCTCCTCATCGAACCCCCGAACCTCCCATTCCCCCGAAGCCCTGTATCTGTCACTTGTCATCCTCTAGCCCCATGGATAGAGTAGTATTCGTAATTCCTCTCTCTCTCTCTCTCGTGCCTATCAATGCCCATCCTGGCACACCTCGGCCCATCCAGGGTTCAATCATCGACAGTCAAGAGCTTGTGCGTGTGTGCGTCAACCCACATCCTGACTCCCGAGTCCGGCCTAGCCCAATTGTTCAAGGCTTCGCGACCAATGCGAGTCATTGTCTAAGGCCCCGCCGCTCACAAAGAGACTGCCGACTGCCAGGGGACGGTTGGCTCTGTCGCTCGTCCGCGCAACCCTTGCTACCCTTGCGACCGCTGGTTAGTTCATCACAACTAGGGCGATCCCCTCCCCGGCCGAGTTTAGCCCGTCATGGTCCATTTAACCCCTCTTTGCCAAGGTCGTTGTCGACAATTAGCCCCATTTGGTCTCTATTTCTGGGCTAAATTCCAATATTTCCCCATTCCCCTCCCCACGCTCGTCCCTCGGCGCTTACGCATATTTAGTGGAATCTGCAAAACACCACCCAGGCGCTAACATTGTCCCATCCCGTCCCGTCCCATGCCGTCACATCACACATCAATCACAGCGACCATCTATTTTTAATTTATGCCAGATTGTGAGGTCAATGGGACTAATTTGGCTAATTTGACCTGGTCCCAACAACGTGGCCTAAATCCCTCTCTCATGCTGGGCTAATTATGGAAGATCGACTCTCAACTTCTCATTCTCGATTTGCCGTGTCCACGCCAGTTTAGCGTCGCCCGCCATCTTTCGTCCTCCGATACCCCTGTCGCATCGGCTCATGGTCCCGTCCATTCCTTCTCAGCCGTGCGCCGTGCCGTAGCGCTGTGTGCGACCGATGCACACCTAAGCTCGCGAAGCTTGAGAATGAGAATCTCAAATGCTCCATCCATCTCGGGGGCCCCCTTGGCCTTCGCTTGCTTGGGTCATGCCCTAATCTCCCCCGCTGATCTCGACATGTTATTCCTGCTCGCCGAGGCTTCCGCTCCCTCGACTACATGCGACCGTCCCGTCTTTCGCGTCTCATGCAGTGATCTGCGAACAGTGTGATCACATAGTTTGACCTGCAGCACACGATGTCACGCCTGCACTGGCAACTTTGACTCTGTCATATCTCCTCTCGAATGGTAATTAACTAATTAATTAAACTTCGGTGTGTCCGTTACGAAGTATGAAGGAGCTCATTCATCTGCCTCTCCGTTGGGCCTGTTCTAGTCCAGAGTTCCTAAGAGGTTGGCACCGTCTCCTACCTAGACGCCATTCGAAAACTTGACTTGAATCGCGGAGTCTCCCGCCCAAGCTCTCTGCCATCAGTACGAAGTAGACGACCACACACACATCTCCGACATGCCAGCCTTGACCTTCATTGAGTTCTGACCATCTCATCTCCAGAGAGTACCCTCCATCACCTCGCAACTCATCATTTCCGTGCCGTATGTGGATTTTGTGATGAGTGACGGAGCCAGTTGTCCACCATAGTCGCTCCGAAGCCCCAGCTAAGTAGCACCAGAATATTTGAGTGTGATATCCAAGTCGACTTCATTTCAGGACCGATGATCATGGACTATATTCCGTCTCGTGTCATGGCTTGGCCCCGGCTTAGGCCTCACCACCCAAGCTCAACCCTAGTTTAAGATTCTATCTGCCGTTGAGGGCATCTAGGATGTGGCTCTTCTCTCGGTGGACACCCCCCTCCTCTGGTGAATGCTAGCCTCGTACTGTGAACATCCTCTTCTCAGTCGCGTTGAAGCTGTTCCAAGGGTCCCCAGAACCGCGTTCCCCCTCTCCATCCAAGGCGGATGCGCGTTCGGGGCGAGAACCTATAATGACGAGTCGCAGGATCAGGAATGGCAGGAATGACGAGCGATGGCTGGTCGGAAGAAGCTTAGGCCATGCTCACGTCGCCTGATTCTATGTCCGATGAGAGCTGAAGGATACTGAGGCGATGAATGACCAGGGAGTCGCAGGGACCCTGGGGTCCTGCTAGCACCCGTCATTGCAGTGAACAGAGGATGCAACGGCCCAGCGATTGCCAAGAGTTATCAGTGCAACCCCGTTGAGCTCGCTCGCAAAGAGTCTCGTCTCTTCGCTCTCCCCGGACCATCCCTACCCGTTGCCAGCCTCTTCCCCTCCCGAGTCCCCATCCATGCGTTTTGTTTTGAGCGGGTGCATGGACATGCTTGTTTTTTTTTTCTCTCTTGGGTCTTGGCTCGATGGGGAATTTGTGTTAGACACGTAGCCACAGTCCACGAGGATCAGTGCTCCAGAAGGCTGTCCACAATGCAGCTTTGAATCAACCATCCACCAGAGCAATACCAGTTCGCATTGGTCGTATATCATGTGAGATCACGTCTGATGGGGTTGTTGCGAAGCCATTGGAGGAGGACGCAGAGCGATAGGTCATCCTCTGGAGGCCGTTGTTGATGCCCAGGGCGGGGGGCTCGGGGATTGGATGTAGGGTATTGTCGTAGGTAGTATTCGTAGGTAGTATCGGCGAATGTCAAAGAGCTTGGCGCATTGGCGAATTTGACCAGCCTTTCGGCTTGCGGAATAGCGAACAAGAAGTGCCGCACTGTGGCAAGCTGGGGTTAACTATGGAAAAGGCTTGAGAGTCTATGAGGCCCTGAGGGTTCGAATCCTTGACTCTCCGCCGCAGACTTACCGTATTCGTACCTCCCTAGCAGACGATCACCTCGGGTTGCCTGTCGAATACCTGTTGAACGCGGGACATCTGGACGCGGACGTTGTCGATTGAGTTCGGGTGTAGCCTACGAAGTACGAAGTACGAAGTGGTAGGGGATTTCCGGGCGGGTCGGGAAGGATCGGTCGCTTAACGGTCTCAAACGATCACTTGGCCATGTCTTGTGAATGAGACTCGTTGAAGCTCTGTCCATCGAGGGCCTGTCGTTGCCCCGTCATGTGGACGATGCTCCCGTCCTCTGCCAGGGATTATCAATTGAATTTTGCCTGCCAGCGACGGGGGTCTTCGTAGACTCGTGGCGGCCCAACAATGAGGCTTGCAAGCTGCAGCAGCTTGTGCTTCCATGAGGAATCGGAAGGGCTTAGGAAAGATCCCGAAGTAAGACACCATGAGGAGCCTGGAGGACTGTAAGACACAACTGTACGTAACTATGTACGGCGGGGGACCGGTACTAATGTCTGTGTCTCCATTCCGAAGTGCGTAGCCGCATCCACGCCGTCACAACGTTCACGAGGCGCCGCGCCGCCCACGCAGGCTGCGGTCTCGCCCGGCCGGAACAGTCGGTGAGGATCCGTGCAGACCGATCTCGACGTCTTTAGGGCCATGGCCTGATGGTTGACGTCGGATGGCGGATGCAAAGCATTTTTGCACTGGGGGGCTGGCCGGGCATGCACAGCAAAGCGGGAACGAGGCATTAGCCTGCGACGGCGCGAGAAAGCCACAGTTGCTCGTTCGCCCGTCGTCGGCCTCGGCTTGTTCACAGTGCTCGGATTCACAGTGCTCTGCCCTGTGCCTCAGCGCTCGCTCGCTCGCTGCTCGCTCCACGTTTGTTTCCCATGGCCGAGGCAGGGATAGGGATCAAGGGGCAGACTTGTCACACACAGAAGAAGGCTAGAGGAAGAGCGCACGGTGCAGGCACAGGGCAGAGCATCCAGGGCACGGCAACATGGGGCGGAATGTCGAGGATCAATCATCATTGATCAATCATCAAATAAAGAGCCAGACTAGGGCAGGCGGGAAACCCCGCAACATTGCGATTGACCGACATTAGACCAATCGACGGCTCGAAACAGAGAGTCGCAGTGCGATTGGATCGAGGCTGAAATTGTCGCATCTATTGCGCCCCCGAAATCCGCGCGTCTGCTATCAAGGCACGTGGTAGGTGGACGGAGTCTAGCACTTCTGGACTCGAACTGATGAATGGGTTGCTAGCTGACTCGATTCTTCAAGACAATGTCATGCAGCTCGGCGCAGCACTTTTGGCTTTTACAACTTAGACTGGCGGGAAATTGTGTCTCATTGAAACGTGATTTGTGACGACCAATGATTAACAATCGAGGGCATGTGTTCCTTTCTCGCACCAAAATGTCGTGATTCGAGATACGATGGCGGCTGTGCCGACTGCACACCTGCCCTAGAAATCCATAACGTAACTACCCTAGAGACATCCGAATGGAAGCCATCTTGACGCGCCTCATGCACTTTGCAGTCGCACAGTTGGACGGACATTTGAGACACTCGCACACAACGCCGACACGGTAGAACAAAGCTCCACGCCTTCACCCTTCTCCCCCGGCACCGGTGACCGCACTGTACGCCCGCAGTGCATACAGTACCTACGTCGGTTGGTGGCACAACATGACAGGTGCGACCGCCGACGGCTGGAAATCTCAACCCCGCAAGATCTGAATGCTTTGCAACTCTGGAGTGTCACGTCGCATCTCCATCTACAGCACAGTATCCGTACACCCACAGCAGCAACGCAGCAACTAAGACCCAAGAGGGCTGGCTCGCCTGCCATCCGCCCTCTCATCCGAGAGGATTGATTATCCCGCCAGCCAACCAGGCCCAGCCCCCCCTCCACCATCAGGCCGCGCTCCGTGGCATCAACGGCCGTCCGAGGCGTGAGGGACAGGGAACCTCATCGCGTCTATCTTATCACAGATAGGACGGAGGGGGTTGCCCAACTTAGAACCGTGTTAGATGATGGCTGACTCAACCTTCACCGAGCTAACCAAGCCCCAGTGTGATCAAGCGTGCGCAAGTTCAAGATCGCGACATGCAATGATGCACCTCGAAGCTCGGTGCTACTGCACCACCCCACTGCCTAGTCCCGGTGCGAGGTGAGGAGGCGGAAGCATTCGCAACTCGTCGCCGTTGGTATTGAGCCATTGACCGCTACCGGGCAGCGAATCCATGATTCCGATGGCCTAGTCATGTGAAGGCGCCCGATCGCCGCTCGCCCAAGGGTCCCCAGGTCACACGGAGGACAGAGGGTCTTAAACTGACCGCCAGGGAGGCCGCAACGTTAATGCCTCCAGGGGGGCGAAATTCTGGATGGAGAACGATGAACTAGACAAGCCAGATGAGGCGAGAGACGAGATGCAGCCAGAGCCAACGAAACGCCGCCGCAGCTACCCGCCTCGGATGTTGGTGATGGACGACAGACTTCACTGCGGGAGGGAACAAGGCGGGAGTGATGAGGAACCCGGTCCGTCCCAATGGCCCTCCCGAACTATGCGCGAGCGCCCGCGTGCCCGTCGCGGACGCTATCGCTCATCAGCCATCACCAGGTGAACCGCGAACGAGGAAGGCATTGAGAGTGGGGTCGGGCACCGTCCACCACCATGCCCTCCCATCCACGGCACTGCCAGATCAGGCAAGCGAAGACGGGACGGAGTGGACTGAGGAGGAAACACGGAAACAAGAGACAAGAGAACTAGGGCAGTTCTCCAACAAGGGACTCACAGGGATTCATCGGAGGGCCTCACAGGGCTTCGCAGGGGCACTGACATAACCTAAGGGTGGGGGCCGTCACCGTGACGGATCTATTAGGACGCACATTGATGATGAACACACCACCATTTGCGCGGAGAAACAGAAGGAGGCAGGGAAGGAAGCGAAGTGGAAACATACGATGACAACTCTGCGTCTTGAGTTCGCTGTCACCGGCAATCCCCCCCCAGCGTCCAGCCCGGCCCGGCGAGCAACAGACGAAACAAATGTCGCGACCGAGAAGACCTTGTCTCCGGTCTGTTCCTGCGCCTTGCTCCTCATGATGGGTCAAGTCAAGATCCCAGACTTGCTAAAGTTGAGGCCCAACACCGGTGGCTGATCTGGCCGTGGCGGGCGGGGGTTGGGACCAAATCACCAAACTCCAAAAGTGCCGTGACTCAACATTATTGATCGAGACAGGCCCAAGTTGCAACAGCTGCCGGTCCCACAACCGAGTGCCCGCGCGGCAATTGTTGCAACTGCGCAGGTCTGCGGGAGAAGAGAGGTAGAGGCTATCATGGCGGTTTATGTATCAAACTCAGACATTGGACGGGACGTGATACACAGAGCGACATATGGACGGGACTAATTGCTGTGCACGGAGTCTATGCGGAGACGTTCACAGGTGCACTGCACTCGCTCACGGCTCCAAACGCAACGCAACGCACATAGACTTCCACAGGCTTACACATGCTTCTCAGCGCTCACACTTTATTTTAGGCGCGCAACTCGCAGACGCAGGGGTACTTCAATGCAGCTGCAACTGCAACTATGACCCGACGGCAACGGCGGCCGCAAATCCGTTGAGCATATACTTCTCGTACGAATACCGGTACGAATACCGAGTCCAAGGTTGAGCATCATGTACGTACTCTATGCAGCAAACTCACTCCGCCTCTCCACTGGAAAAAAAATTGCAAGCGAAAAGACCCCATTCAGATTTTCACTCTGCATAGAGCTCGACGGGTACGGAATTCCCCTCACCAAGCCGAGGCGGGTCTGTGAGGAGTCCTAGAACCCTTATTAGAGAGCAGAGGTCGGTGCAGAGGTTGAGTTGAGAGGTGAAAGAGCAGGGAGGTGCTTGGTGCAGAAAGTGCTTGAGTGCGTGCTGCAGAGCGGGACTCGACAACTCGACGGTTTATTGGGCGACTCGACCAAGGACAAGGGCCAGGGTGACGAAAAGGGTTGTCATGGACGTCCCTCGCACGTCCATCTCCAACACACTCTCGGCCAGAGAAGATCACGGCGCTTAGACGCCGCTATATTTGGCGGGGTTGCTGGTGCTGGTGCTGGTGCTAAGGCTAAGGTCGGGAGTAGCTAGGCCAATCACAGGCCGCATGCCGCCCAAGACATGGTGCTCCTCACCTCCGCCATCCCGGTCAACGCATCCATGTTTGGAACATCCATCTGAGAGCGTCCGGTACCTACAACGCTCCTGGGGTGCCTTCTGAGAGAAACACAGCATCTCCACCTCGGCGTGGGACATGGGACATGGGACAACGGGGCCGGGGACTGGGCCTGCAGCCTCTTGCACGACATGGAGCTATCTTTGCCGTTATCCATGCTCCAAGCAAGCACCCAATCCCTCCAATCCAGGTTGGCGCCACATGCCCCCCAAAGGCCCTCAGACTGACCTCCCCCCCAGTCCCCGGAGCACACCAGCCCCAGCCCAGCAGAGGCTAGGTATCTCCGTCTTGTCCACGATGCGATGCGATGCGCGGTGATGCCCACCGACTGCCAAGTGCCAACGGCCAACGGCCCAAAAGACAGGCCCAACGACCCACGGGGTGCAAACACGACGACTTCTCGCCTCCCACCCCTGGTTGACCTGTTGGTTCTAGTTGTTTGCTGGGTGCTGAAGGTGCGTGCCGGTGTGATGTCTATTCCTGCTTGGGACTGATCCTACAGACAGACAGACCCAGAGAGGTTCCTAGGTCCCTAGATTCTTGTCCTCTCTCCCCCGAAAGGAAGCAGGGTACTAGGATCTGGTAGACTGCGACCTTGTCACACCCCCTATCCCCCCCAACCCTCCATCTCATCCTTTCCCCCTCCCCCGTCCGCTAAGTTACTGGTCACCTCGTCAGTGTGTCACTCAGTCTAATGCTATTCTTGTCCTCCGCTACCGCTACCGCTTGCCGCTGCCGCTACCGCTGCCGCTACTCCTACCGCTTTCCGCCAACACTTGGGCTCCCTCGCTGTGTGGTGTCAGTCTCGGACCTCGAGATATAGTGCATACATAACATCCCGTAGCCGCCCGCTGCTCGCCCCGATCCCCTCCTCCTAAGTTTTGCGACCTGTGTACTATCCGCGAGCCCTCGCGAGTTTGTTTCCTTTTGAATCTTCGGATCTCTTTTCTTCTGTTTCACGGCATCGAAACCCCTCTCCTAAAGAAACAAACGCTGGCAACGGCTCCCCTCCTGATCAGAAAGGCACAACCCCAACCCCAAGTAGTAGCAAAGTGCAAAAGGACTCTCCCAGTCCAGGAGACTGGCGACCTGTAGCAACATCACAAATCACCCAGAATGGTATGCCTCGCTCCAAACCCATTACATCAGCGATCTTGCTTGGAAAGAACTAACACTCCCAGGACTACAACGCATACTACACCGGCGAGCGCCGGACATACCAAGAAATGCGACAGAAGCCCATCCCGCGGGATACCTTCTTCAGCCTCAAGAACGAATCACAAATGCTGCGACCAACTTCAGTAGCAACCGAGTTCGTGGACACCGACTGGGACGAGGATGACATTATCAGCGATGTCGAGGACAACTCACCACGCCTGAGTGTGCAATCAGTATGTATCTTTCTGTCCGCTCGTGACCTCAGGTAAACAACGTGCTCACATTGCATCCGCAGTCGGGACAACCTAGTTTTACCACCGTCTCCTCATACGATGAGGTACCCACACCGAGATCGAGCAGGAGTCCCCAGGAACCCCAAGAATACTTTGAGCACTCTTCCAAGCAGGTCGAGGGCCCCCGAGGGCCACATCTATTCCGCAGTTCCACAGACAGCTACTTCGACGAAGACATTGTTCTGAGTCTGTCCCCTATCACCCCTAAGGCGCCCCGGGGCATCGCCGACCTGCTCGCTCAACCGCCCGTACCCCGACGCAACAGCCCCTTTCAGTACTCATATGAGGATCTTGACCCCTCGAGACTCGTTGATTGGACTACGGAGATGGTGGCTCAGTCGATGCTCAATGCTGGCATTGAGCTTTCGATGGCCGACCGATTCGTGGAGAATGATATCAACGGCGCTATCCTAATCACCTTGAAGTTTGAGGACCTCAAGGAGCTCGACATCCAGTCTTTCGGCATCCGGACCAAGGTCTGGCACCAGATCCAGGCGCTGAGAGACAGCCGACCCGCCTCACCCCGTGCCGAGACGCCAATTGAGGATGTGCCGAGCCGAGAAGTCCAGAGAGAAGGACGGAAGACGGAGAGTCGCCAAGTCAACCGCCAGAAGAGCAAGCGAAGGCAGAGGACCAACCAGTCCACTGACGACATCACCCCAATGGAGTCTGTGTCCATTATCGGCATTGAGCAGGTCATCCCTAAGCCGCACTACTGCTCCAAGGGCGAGAACTGCACCAAGTGGAGGAAGCAGCAGGCGCTCATCCGAGCATTCAAAAAGGAGCACCCCCACATCGACATGAACACTGTGGGCACCGTCATGATTGGCGATGCCGGCAACCCTGATACGGCCCGGGCCATTGACCCCAACGAGACCCGAAGCCCCGTGTCGGACACGATGCCTTCGGTCGTGGCGTCCTCCGATGTCCTCGGACCCGGCGCGTTGCCCGCGTTCCAGTACCTCCAGGAGGCGACCATGCGAAGCTTCCAGGCGAGAGACCCCCAGGACAACGTCCGACAGTTCCTGAGCTTCCAGCACCAGCGGGCCGTGGACGATTGCAACGACGTCCCTCCCACGCCCCCCTTCGAGTCTAACCCTGCTGTCCAAGAACCTCACCGTGGCCTCCGTCGTCTGCCCCGGCTGTCCATCCCCGGCCAGCCTCCGCCTCGTCGGGTGGCCATGCCGCCACGCGCCGCGACCGTTCCTCCGCAGCAGCAGACACAGCAGCAGACACAGCAGCAGCCACTGGTGCGACAACAGCCCCCCGTGCAACAGCACAACTTCTCTCCCTACCGCATGGACAAGGCCGACTCGATGACCGCGGAGTCGGAGACGCCCAAGAACCTTTACCGCTTCGGCACACCCTTCTCCGAGGTCGATGTCCCGGTCACCGCTGTGCCCACTGGCCCTGTGGCCCGCGACGTCTCTCAGTCTGTGCCTCCTGACATGAACTTCCGCGCATCTCCCGTCCACTCCAACCCTGCTCCTCTCCGTAGCCAGTCTCGCGCTTCAGGCCGCCGCCCTTCATTCCCCGTCCTCCCCGCCCTCGCGGAGAACAAGGCTTCCCACGCCCGCTCTATTCCCAAAGCCCCTTCTCCCAACTCTTCTCGATCCTCTGCCCGCTCCCAGCAGCCCCTCCAGGCCCCTCCTCGCGTCAATTACCCTTGGTCTCCGATCGAGCGCACCAGCTTCGAGAAGGCCATTCCTCCCATGCCTTCGGCCACTCAAGAGGCTCCTACCCCTCCGGCCAGCCTTGCCAATGGCGTCACCCATCAAGGCCCCATGAAGAAGCGCAAGACGCGCATGCTCCGCCACGAGTGGAACGATGGATACTTCACCCTCAAGGGAACCCGCCTGAACATGCACAAGGACCAGAACGAGGTGGATCGCACTCTTGAGTATGTTGACATTGATGACTATGCCATCGCGTGCTCGAGCGTTGCCTCCACCTCCAAGCTCAGCGCCGCCTTCAAGGCCGTTCACTTCACTCACAACCGTGAGAAGAGCGACCCCGGTGCTTTCAGCTTCCAGCTCGTTCCCCAAGACAAGAACACTGCCCGCCTTCGCAAGCGCGAGAGCGCTCTCAACGTCGGCGGTGCCATCCCCGCCGAGGGCGTCAACGGCACTGGCAAGACTCACCACTTTGCCGTCAAGGGCCGTGACGACCGCATCGACTGGATGCGTGAGCTCATGCTGGCCAAGGCGCTCAAGCAGAAGGGCGAGGGTTTCGAGATCAGCGTCAACGGCAACATGATCTAGACACTGCCGGGCTCTATCCCATCTCGTGCAGTCTGGGTATCCTTTACACTCTGATAGCTTCGTCTATCTCCCGAGTGCTCACACTCATTGTTTCGATGCTCCTCTAATAGAGCTCGACCAACATGCTTACTTTTTAACGACCATTTTCTTTATGTCTTTTCGCATCTGCGTGTGCTTTTTTCTCACTCGGGAATGCAATTTTACAGAACTTGGACGACAGATATGGAAGATACTCAAACTACGGCTCTCTCGCGGGATGCACGCATAGCGAAATGATGGGCTCGAGATGAGCAGCTGTTTATATGGGATTTCTTTTGACTTTTAAGGAACTGGGGTTCGCTTTTTTGGTAATGACGGTTGTTTTTGGCTCTGATGTTATACCACCACACTCATACACTCTCTCTTGAGGGATGTGACGACCGGGATACCAATTTAACTTTTTTTTTTTTTTTTTTAGTAGGTAGTATTAGGGATAGGTACGGATTTGAAAATGAATCTTTGGCTTTAGTATTATCTGCTCGTCTCTTGAATGGTGATTTCTGTGAAGTGATGATTGTTTGGCCATGATGCCTACCACCCAACTGAATCCATCGACGCTTTTGTCCGATGGCTATCCATTCCTATTATAGTCGTTGTCACTGGTAGGGTCTGTGATGGATTTTTGGTATATCTGAGGCCCTGCGGGTGTGGTGCTTAACCTGTTGAACGGTGGTGGCATTGGTGTTGAGGGGTTCGCTTTGTATCCTAGAGATCGAAGCGCTTAGCTTATGTCTTTATTGCAAGAGTGCTAGTTGCCACACGATGTATCTCGCATAGAGTTAACCCTCCAAGGCTTGTCGACGACGCTTGGCATCCCTGAAGAGACTGGTTACTCCCTGTCCTCGGCGGCTTACATGCCGGCCCAAGTCGATCAATGAGTATGTTCCCCGACCATCACAGCCGACACCACCGAAGAGACATCGATTGTAACTTCTAAGACAGTGGTGGCCACAATAACACTGCTCTGTCCCCACTCGCTTAACGTAAGGTCATAGTCCTACCACGGCAGAGAGGTGTATAGGAGGGACATATGTACTAGAGCCATGTGGGACTTTTTATAGCCTAATCTCATGAGCATAAGAATATAGAGGCAAGCAAACAACTGGATGTGCTCGAAAACCAAGTATAAGTACTATGACAACCAAGCCATTTTGGCCAGGGCAGGCACCATGAGCTTCCCAGCTCATCATGCTTATAAGGGTGATAAATGTGTCTGGGGTCGAAGTGTTTAAACTAAGGTTAAATAACCGGTTGAGGGTTACAGTTGCGATTTCGGTGCTTGGGGTCTATGATCTGAGCGCATAGGTCTTAGGGCACTTGCGGCTTGCGATAGCATTGAGACTAATAGTTCTACGCCAAAAGGAAATACTAGATTAAGAGAAGACTTTGAAAGGCAATTTGACTTGAGATGCTGATATACAAGTGTGATGACTAGAGACGAGACTGAAACCTGTGATTAAGTGGGAGGAAGTATCTGAGCTTGCCAAGTTCCTGGTACGCCAAGTTCTGCGAAGCGTGCTTCACGACGAAGCATCTTGAGCTTTATTCAAAGCCTAGACGAGGGAATACTGGCATATCTAACGAAAAGCGAGTTAGGAGATTGTACCTGTATGTCTCCTTGTCTGCGTACAGCGGGAAGAATCAACTTTTACCTTGACTCCGACACTTTGAGTGCTAAGTCCCGGGCTTCTTTCATGATTGCGAGTTTGTGACTCCTCAGCATCGAAGAGAGCGATCGAAGTATGGTTTGTCTGTCGTGTAGAATCTCCGAGACGGTCTTCAACTTTGTATTCAAGCATCTAACACCGGAGTTGAAAGCATTTCGACTTTGGCCGACACTAGATGACACTGGCAGTGACGGTTGACGGCGACTTTGTCGAGTTCTTGTGTCTCATGGTAGGACAACACTGTGTGTAGACGTAAAGTCTCATTGGAGGATGAAGTTATATGTGGCCTGGGACGGCTAAAGGATTCTCGAGTCTTGGTTATCATATCGAATAGTACATTTTTTCCGCCTATATATGCAGAGAGTACAATTATCTTACAAATGCCGTCCCAAATCCATCTACTCTTGCCTGGTGCCGTCACGTTGTATCCCGGTATGCCCTGCTTCTTTTCCCACTCTTGTCCAGCCGACGCCTACTTGAATTCGGGACGGTTGACACCCGACCGCTCAGCAACCTTCTGCCAGTCAATGAGGCTCCACCAAGACTCGGCAAAGGCCATCTTGCCGCCCTGGCCGCCGGCGCCGACGCCCCAGTCGAGCAGCCAGGCGTGCTCCCAGGTGTTGAGGCACAGGATGGGCTCCAGCTCGATACCGCCGGGGGGGAGGTCGCCTTCTCGCTTGCGGGAGTCTTGGACCTGGTTGCGGAAGAAGTTCTTGGCGGAACCGTCCTTGCCGACCGTGTTCATGTCGGTGCCCTGGGCGCGCCAGTGGGCGCCGGGGTAGGGGGAGCCGGCGAGGTAGGTGGGCAGCAGGCGGTAGTCGCCGGGGCCGGCCTTGACGAGCCAGAGGAAGCCCGGGCCGAACATGGCGGAGGAGGTGATGACGAACTCGCGCTTGAGGGTCTCGATGGACGAGAAGGAGGCCTCGAGCTCGGCGCGGAGGGCATCGGGCATCGGGGTGCCGGTGGGGGAGATGCCCTGGAAGAAGAAGTGGTTGTTGTGGGCCATGGAGGCATAATTGAAGATGGGCGCCTGGTTGGGCTCGCGGGCCGTCATGAGCGCAATTGTCTTGGTGTCCTTGTCCTCGAGCTCAGTGCCTGGAGAGGGGAGATTGAGAATTAGCAACCGCAGGTGACAATGGCAAGAGTAGCTAATCGAACCACCACCAGCTCAATACACCACGAATATGTGTGTGTAGATGACGAGAGGGATTGCAGCCAGCACAGACACTCGACGAGAGCGGGAATAACACGTACCGACAGTCAGAGCATTGAGCTTCTCTACCATCAGCTTCATGTACTCGGTCCAGGCGATGTTGAAGCCGCCGGGGCTCATGAGGTTCGGGACGCCCTGGGAGTAGTCGTGCGGCAGTTCGGGCACGTTGTGCAGGGAGCGGCGGGCATTGACGGTGGTGCGCAGGCCCAGGCCAAAGGCCAGGCGCGGAGCTCTTAGCCTGGGGCGGAGCATGGTGGGTTGTGAAGGGGAGGAGGATTCGGTCGTCGAGCGTCGGCGGAGTGTCGAGTTGGTGATGCGGATGCGGATGAGGCTTCGACTTTTTTGGCGGGTGCTGCGATGATTGGTTTGGCCTTGGTTGTGAGGCCCGAGGGTGAAGGTACGTACCCCCCATCTGTGCTAGCTTGAGCTGGTGTCGGATAATGGAGCTACGTTGGCCCGACCGAGGTGGTTAGCCACATGTGCCACACCACTTCACAACTTGATGACCGCCAGGCTTTGGGTGTGGCTGATCTGGCACACAAAGATGCTGCACGATACACGACAGGACAATTTATTCTACTGCGGCTGTGGCTGAGGCTCACTCACATACTCACCCACTCCGCCTACTAAACTTAGGCAGCCTGCCTTAAGTACCTGACATTTGCTGCAGATAAATGGATAGGCCTAACTTGATAGGAGCGATTTCTCCGTAGCTCTGCGTATGCCGTATTCCCGTATTACTACGTCGTAGTCTGGCAGCCTAGGACTAGCATTTCCGCGAAGCGAACGAAGCGGGAGATGGCCTGGTGATCTCCGTCAGCCACACTTTGCCTGGCACACTCAGGTACTAACTAACCAGTACCCTACCCTCTAGGCGTCCGTCCTTGCTCACTACCCTCCCCCCCAAACTCAAGAGAGGTACCGTCTCTTCTGTTCGCTTTAGACGTTCTTCTTTTTTAATCCCTTTTTTCTTTCGTCTTCTTTGCAAACCTCATTTTCGTCTCCTCTGCACTGTCCTCCGGGACCTTTGCTCACTCTGTCCTTTCGGCGACGGCGATCCTTCTTCCGCCAGGCCCCCGTCCTGAAACATCGCGCCCCCGACGTCGAGACGGTTCACACAACCAACGCCACCACTTCGCGCTTGTCTCTCTTCTCCTCTCTCTCTCTCTGCTCTACACACACACACATCCCCTCTCGCCATCTCCTCCTCGCTATCGATCGTCCGCTTTTACGATAAACCTCTCGGAAACCCTGTGTTTCCACCGCCTCTCTCCCCTATGCTACCCCCGGCCGGTGTCGCGACCGTCACCGCAGCCATCAATCATGCCTCCTCAGTAATGCTTCTTCTCGAAGCGCCGCCCACTGCCGTTGTCAGCATGGTCTCCTCCGTCGTCGCCTCCGCCGCCGCAAAGGCCACCGCCAGCCAGGCGTCCATCTACGACGACGATTCACCCGGTGACTGTCAGCTGCTCGGCTCCTTTGCCCTCATCGTCCAAGGCGCTCTTGGCGCTCTGGCTCTCCTGTCACTGGTCTACAAGCGATGGCGGGAGCGACCCCAACGGCCCCTCAAGATCTGGTTCTTCGATGTCTCCAAGCAGGTCTTTGGTTCCGTGCTCGTCCACATCGCCAACATCTTCATGTCCATGTTGACCAGTGGCCGCTTCAACGTTCAGGTCGATCCGATTGCTACTACCACGACTCGATCCGATGACGACTATACCCCGAACCCCTGCTCCTTCTACCTTCTCAACCTTGGCATCGATGTAAGTCTAGCTAGCCAGCTTCACCTAATTCAGAGTCGAGACTAACAACTCATACCTCAGACTACACTCGGTATCCCCATCCTCATCCTCCTCCTCCGCATAATGACCGGCCTCGTCCGCTTCACCCCCCTTGGCCAACCCCCCGAGTCCGTCCAGTCAGGAAACTACGGCCACCCACCCAACGCCTGGTGGTGGTTGAAGCAATCCGTAATCTACTTCTGCGGCCTCTTTGGCATGAAGACTTGCGTCCTCATCATCTTCCTCATGATGCCTTGGATCTCAAAGGTCGGCGATTGGGCTCTCGGGTGGACAGAGGGCAACGAGAGACTCCAGATCGCCTTCGTCATGATGATATTCCCTCTTATCATGAACGGCCTGCAGTACTACATCATTGACTCCTTCATCAAGAAGCAGGATTCAGACCACGACCACGAGCCCCTGGATTCCGAAGACCCAGACGACGGCCCCCGTAGATACGATGACAGCGAGGACGAGACCTCAAGAGTCAGACTCGTTGATGCCGACACCGACACTGAAAGCGACGAGGAAACCGCCGCCAAGCTACCTCCCCGACCTCAAAGCAAGGACTCCGAGTACGACCCTGATCTGGACGGCGACGATGACCGCACCATTGTGGGCAGCGGTTCAAGCGCCCGCAACGCGCAAGGCAAGATCATCGGGCCTGAGCTGTTCCCCAAGGAGTAGAAGAAGCGCGACGATCTTTCGCCGTCACCGTCGTCCTTGAATTTTTGGCTTCTTTTACCTTGCGGCTTGTCTTTCCGTTGTTGCTTGCGTGTATCTCCTTTGCTTGCTTGCGTTGGTTGTTGGCATACACACAGAGACTTGGGTGGTATATATATCTTGTGCAGGCTCCGGCGATTCTTGGTACATTTGGCAGGCAGGCATGGTCGTGGGACTGCTGCCCTGGGCGTTTGAGAGTTTGAGAGGGTAAATTTTCCAAAAGTTTTGAGGGAATCCAAAGTGTTTATACATGGCTCGGACGCGGGCTACTACTTGAACATGCCATGCCATGCGAAATGCGTCGTCACCGGCTGCGTAATTGTCCCACTTTCATGACGAGGCTTCGCTAGAGAAGCGTCTCCACGTGCTGGTCCCGCTTCTACGAGGATCTAAATAGGTTCGCACTTTATGCTCATAGCAAACATAAAATCACATCTTGAGCATTGTCAAATCAACTCATCTCTTTTCAAATGATGCCAATATTGACAGTGGAGAATGGCTCCTAACACCGGTGTCCAGACACCCCACCAACTTTTTCTCGAGCACATGTTTCTCAAACTCCTCTGCACCAAACCACCCGAGTCTAAGCGTCATTTGATCCTCTTTCATCCCATGACCATGGAGTGTCGCAAATGACGTAGAAGTGAGACACTGATTCTCTCTTTCCAAGAAACGAATGAAACATGCACAACGCCCGTCGTTGCCAATACCCACCATCGTAAGGCTCAAAATCCAAGAAGACATCCAAGATAGGTACTCGGGGAAAGACACGAAAGAAAAATAGCCAAAATATCCCCAACACGCGTGCACACCACCGTGACCTAAACGCCAAAGACCCAATCCAGACTCCCAAACGAGGAGAACAGAAGTTGCTGTGTGAGATATGCGTGAAATACGTGGTTACAAAGGTATCAAGTCGTACATGCTACTATATTCCGATATCTCTGTTCATTACGTTGGGCTGTAGGGCTTGTACCCAGGGTATGAATCCTGAACGGGTGATGGTTGAGGTCGCGCGTATCCCGAGTTGAAGTCGAACCCAGAGTTGTTGTTGATGGGTGACTGAGGGGGTTCCTGTTGAGGGTAGTGCCTCTGGGGGACGGGTCGAGGGCCGTAGTGAGGCTCTGGGGCGAGTGAGTACGTGCGCTGATTGTTGTTCTGCTGGCCGTAGCCGTCCTGAGGACCCGGGGTCCTTCGGGCAGGCATGTTGTAAGCATCCTGCGGAGCCGGAGTTCTTCGGGCAGGTTGATTGTACTCGCCATAGGCATTTTGGTGCACCGGAGATCGCGCAGAAGCAATCTGATCATACCCATCGAAGTCGAGCTGGGGAGCGGGAGTACGTCTCGGACCAGGAGACTGCCTCACACTATATCCCTGGGATGCGTTGGAGTAACCGTCGTGGTTCCCATAATCATTGTGCGACTGGCCGTATCCTTGATCAATAGGCGGTTGTCCATATCCGTTGGGGTTCTGAGCGGGAGAATTTCGCCCTATGGCCGCAACTCCCATAGCACCGCCAGCATAAGCTTGATCATGGCCGTATCCATTACCGGAGTTGGAGTTGTAGCCGTAGCCCTTGTCGATGGGCGAATAGTGTTCGGGAGCTTGAGCATTCTGATCCAAATATCCACTGTGGCTGTCCTGTTGACCGTAGGGGCTTCGTCCTTGGGGCATCGCAGATGGCGCGCCGTTCATGAGGCCATTCTGCTGATCCGGGAGGGGGGATTTCTTGAGGTGGTCCATCTCCACGACCTCCTCAAGCGCAATCTTCTTGGATCCTGCTCCCTCCCAGCTCGGCATCTCGGGAAGGGAGTCATCCCCTCCTCGCTTGTTGCCCGTCTCAAACTCGGCGTACTGTGGTGGCTCGTTGTGCAAATGCTGAGTCGAGGGAGCGAACTGGGTACCTGATGCTTGGGGAACCGGGGCTTGAGCGCCCAGTGGCTGCATGGGAGGTTCCGATCGGTACGCATGGTTCGTGGTAGGGGCGTAAGGGTCGTCGAGGTGCTTGTGCGCTTTGCGAGAGCCGGGGGGATCGCAGCAACCGCAACAGTCACCGCAGCATTTAAGGCACTGGCAGCAGCCACAGCAGCATGAGAGACCACAGCAGCAGCATCGAATGATACACCAGACGATGCTGAAGATGATGAGACCAACAATGGCAATGACGGCAATGGCGGGCCACCTGAAAGAAATTAGCAACGAGGCAAAGATGCGGTGATCGACCATGCACATACTTGCAGTAGTTTTCCTGCATGCAGTTATCCCAACTTGAGAAGGTCGTCGCGACGTCCGAGGCTTTATCCGAAGTCTCGTCAACGACACCCCTCCGCACCAACTCGGCAGCAATACTCCTGCCGACGGTCTCTTTCAAGATATGCCAGGTACTGCCCCGGAGGCTCCGGGCCATGGCGACGTCGATTGAAGGCATCGTGTCGCCGTTTTGAGTCGAATATCCTTCGAGCAAACGATAAAAAAGCAACGAGCGCTGAACACGGTTTCGTGGTCGTAGCGAATGATGTAAACGGTTTCGAGGGGGTTCGTTTCAGGTGCGGGCTGGGATCTTATTATCGCACGCTCCAGCCGGCTGATGTATAGATGGTTGTTGCACAGGCAGTCTCTCGCAAGTCGATGGGAGCCGTAGGTTGCGTTCTTGGTCTAGATAAATGTCTTAGGTGGTGTATCCCGAGAGGGTAGCGGCTGTGATTCGTGGTGTGACGGAGACGTGGTCGTGTCGTTGGGGATGGCGAAATGAATGAAGGCGGAGCGAGGAGGCGAGTGTAAGCGATGGGCAGCGAAGACGAGCAAAGAAAAGAAAGAAAGCGACGCTCGTTCCAGCAGCGATTGGATAGTTTAATGAGAGGAAGTTGCCGTAGAGGCAGTGGCCGTGTGGTGACGGCGGAGCGAATCTGGCCTCCTTACGGCTCGAGTTGGTGACGGGGAAGAGAGAGACGGAAGAGAGTGTGAGAGACGTCGGAGCGTGTGGAAAGGAAACCAAAAGGCGCTGCATGAAGGACGCTTCCCCCCACCAATGGCACTGAAGGGGGACCTGGGCCAGGGGCGCAAGCGTAAATGGGCCGCCTGGATCGGCCTGGGGGCTAAGCCGCTAAGGGTCGCTTCAGGGCCTGGTCCAGTGGGTACGCAGCTAACTAGCCCCTATCGGTAGCGCTGAAACAGTGAAACCAGAGGCTGCCCTGCATGCGCTGCGGTGCTGGGGTGGGCTGGGCGGCTTTTTTGTTCCTTTGGGTTCGGCTGTCGCTCTACATGATGAGGACTCGAAGGCGAGGATTCTTTCGAGAGTCGAGTCGAGGCTAGTCGGCAATTAAGGCGTGGTAGTAGTAGGAGGGAAGATTGAAAATGCCATAATAGTTGGTTATTTATTGCTAGAGATGCGCGAGTGACGTGATACTAATAGGAGCCTGTCCAGAGAGGGACTGCAGGATCATCAGAATTCTAAGGCATTTCCTCTTCTCAGACAGCTAAGCTACATAGTAGACGACAAGATAGAAGTTACAACTCGGGGTCCGCCGCCAATCCCGCTTTGGTCGGCATCACGATCTGCACGTTTAATGCACATCTGACGTCTGCACGGTCCTGGGGAAATTGGGATGAGAGGTTATCTACGCAAAGGGGGAAAAAGAACTCTCAAGGGAAGAATGCAGCAAAAACTCACGAAGATCTCGCCCATCGCTTGTTCCCCTGCGCCTCGCCGTGGGTTTGCTTCCGCTTATTATGACGACGTGACCAGCCCAGGGGCTACGTACGCCCCCAAGATGGGGTTATTGCGAAATGACAGGGTCGCCCAGCCCGATTGCCGGATGATCCATCCGCCATTCTCTTTCTCCTCCTGCAACAAGCCAAGAAATCCTGTCAGGCAATGAGAGCCTGTGAGACCACATAAATTGCGATACGCGATGGTTCTTTGTCTGTTTTCGTACGGCCAGCAGAGAAAACGACTGCCTCGTGCCGTGACGCCAGTGGCTGAGGATGGCCGCCCGTTTCAACAGACGCCAACGAGAACCAGTCAAGCCACGGGCTTTGAAAACGAGGCTCCCTGGCTGCCAACCGCGCGAAGGCATCTCGGTGGCTGTACAGTTCGCTAGTCCCCGGTGTGCTTGCGTTTCTTTGACACCGGCGTGGCGTCACTTGCGCCAGCCTCGTGTCTTCGGGTATTCGGGAGACATGGTAGACTTGCCAGTTCGATACGCGTACATCGTGTTCGATTTTACTGTACTATGGACATGAAACTGCGTTTCAGGAATTGATATACATCCAGAAGATATCTATCCGCCATGCGTCGTATGTCTTTAGCTCGCTTGAGCACTTCGCTCCTCAACACGAGCAGCTTAGGCGCAATTGCCATCATCGTCAAGTCCGTGAGAGAGCCCAAAACACACCAATTCCTATTGCTAACCCTACCGCGTGTAATCCCCGGCCAGACCGCCTCATTAACATTATCCATCCTCGCGAACATCTCGATATCATCTCCCTTGCGTCAACTTCCCCAGCTTTACTTGCCCGGGGGAGGTCCCTGAGGCGGCGAATACACCTCTTCGCGCTGATACGTGCCCTGCGGCGGCTGTACTCCCGACTGCTGGTTGCCATAGTAGCCGTCATTGGTGTTAAAGGTGGTGCCCGTGTACTGCGGCTGCTGCTGCTGTCCGTAGGCCGGCGGGGGAGGGGCGGGAGGGTAGCCTCCGTACGCCTGCTGCTGCTGGAAATCACCCTGCTGGTTCGGGTTGTGGTTGTAGTCGTACATCTGCTGTCCGTTTTGGTGGTTTCCAAACTTCTGCGGGCCTCCTCCGGCCATCCACCCGGTGCCGTACATGGGCTGCACGCCGCGACGACGACGGCGACGCGAGACAGTTCTGCGCATGTGCTATTAGTATGAATGTCGCGAAAAGCGCAAGCGCAAGCGAAAGTGAGCAAAGAGCCCGGGGAGTAATAATGCTTACAGGCAAGAGAGGAGAACAAGGAGGAATAGACCGATAGCGAGGGCAGCGACCAACCAGCGTCCCCAGCTGTTCCATCTAGTTCGATAGCAGTAGCCGTTGCGATAGTATTGGCCGCTGCCGCAGCGATAGTCGCGGGTGAAGAGATCCTCGACGGGCGCCATGGTTTTCTGATTTTTGGTTGTTGTTTGTTGGAGGGGAAATTGAGCAAAAGGCTTTTCGTTGTGCTCAAGACAACTTCAGTCACACTTTCTTGGTGAGAGGCGTGAGCCAAAGGCTGCCCAAGCTAAGGATTCGATGACGGGGCTAAGTACCCAGGTATTTCTGCACCCAATCCTGCGGCGGGCTGGTTTGTCGCAAGCCTAAAAGTTAGATGACGTGGGCCGAGCGTTTGGGTCTGGGCTCAATGCGATGCGATGCGATGACCAAAGGATCCGTGACGAGGGGATTGATTGACCGATGGGGAAATGTGGTCGTGATAAGCTTGGTTGATCGTGTTGATGAGATGTGTAGGAGTGACGGAGAATGAGGAGAGGGAAAGGGAAAGAGGAAAAGAAGATGCGAACGAGGACGGAGTAACGAGTACAAAAGCATGATTCAGCCACCATCGGGGGGGGAACCTAAGAGGCAGCCGGTGGGCTTAATACCTGTATCAAACGGGTGACTTGGGCCAAGACGTAGCCAAGACGGACCGGCAACTTGGGCCAAACAAGGTATCTCCGAGGGGAAAACTAACGTAAAGGTACCTACACATCTTGACGTGTTCCAGAGAAGCCGGGCGAGAGCATCCATCCGCCCATCCATCCATCCATCCATCCAGCGACCGGTGATTCATTCATTCATCTTGCGCTTGGACAAAGGTGCGAAAGTAAGCTACAGTGCAAGTCCGAACACCCCTCCTCCCCCCGCCTGCCATCACTTGATTCCACGTCGTGGCTGTGTTCTGGGGGAATTGAGCGAATCAGGTGCCCCAGGGCTACCAGGGGGGTGATTTGGAATTTGCGTATTGAGCCTTGGCGAAGTCGACACCGCATCTGACCGACATCACTCGATTTCGGGGCACTGGAGAGTGGCAGCGGCTCTGGTGATGGATAGAATCCTCTAGATAGTTGACTCCTTAGGCTATGTAGGCGCAGTGTGTTTTCTTCCTCTATGTCGCTGTTTCTGGGAATCTCTCGTCACTTCGCCTCAACCCAACCTTTTATCGCATTTGTGGCATTTTTGACCACGCCATCTACAACACAGCACATCCGACAACGCATCTATAATCGCCGTCCACTACGATTGCCCCAATCATTCCCGCGACCCTCATCTGTCAAAGAAGATCCTGTGCCCGTCATGCTCAGCCTCAGCAGCGTCGTAGCTCCCTCCCCACATGACGTTTGCCCAGCTTTCGCCTCTGCGCCTCTTGTGCTCCGCGAACCAGCCACAGCCTTACCCCGGCAAGCGAACTCCATAGTGTCGTCAGCGAACCGCTCACTGATCGGGAATCAATGGCCCGACCCCGGAATGACGGAGCCCACCGCCACGAGGGTGCAGGCTTCTAGAACGGCTATTCTGCCTCTCCACAATACCTCCCGTTATCACTCATCTAGCATCTGGCATCGTAGAGCTTGACATTTACAACGCTCTGAACCCCTAAATGTGGTATCACCCGCCTTTCCGTCACCGTTCGCCAACTACGTAGTGAGGCGTCTGCCGTCTAACCATGGTGTGAGACTACGCGCTGAAATAAAGCTGGTGTCAGGTGCTCACGCCTCAAACAAACTCACAAAGTTGGTACATCGTGGGAAAATTAGGATCAATTATCAAAGTGTACAGAAAAGCACATTTCGCTCCAAACCGTAAGACATCATAGGTCATGGGGCCGAATACGACTTGTCTCGTCACACGAGGGCGATTGGCAACCCGTCAGTCGTCGTCATCTCTCAGCCTCTTCCTCCCCGCCCAGTATTCCGTACTCCCGCCCCCGAGCCTGCCGAAGAGGGCCTGTCATCCCCGGCTGTGTGTTCAAGACTTAACTCCGCTCCCGCCTCCTAACGTGATAAAAGGAAAGGATTTCCCAAGCCGGTGACCCAAGGCATGCCGGCCCATGTCACCAGCGACCAAGCCCTTCATGCCAGAATCCGTCGAATTGCACGTGTACGCAGTAGGCCGTGGATCTCCTCCGATATGCAGGCATCGTGTTTACTTTTGCTCCCCGGGAACGCCGTCGTGGAGAAGTGGAGAAAATATATAGCGCCCCCAAACTCCATCTGGTGTTCATTAACAGTGAAAATCGGTCGTCATTCGTGTGGTATTGTGTCCTATGTGTTACGGCGTCGTGTGGTGGTAGCAATGTGGTGAGTGTGTCTATAGACCGGGCTTAGGGAACGAGTATCGGTTGCGACGGAGCTGGTCGGCAGCCTTCGAGTTGCGCTCGGCGGCTTGGTGGGCTTGCTGCTTGGCAGCGATGGCGTTAATCTTTTCGCGAGCCCTGATCAGGCTGCTGTTGTCCTGTTGCTTGAGCTTGGAACGGATATCGTAGAGGGCTATAAGAGTAGAGGCGCGGTCGGCATCATCTTCAAACTGTGTCGCGGGTAGTTAGTAGCCATGTCTGGCGTAAGCTATTACAGCATAACGGACGCGGTTTGACTTACATCAGAGTCTCCACGACGCGGAGTGCCGGGGACGGAGTTGGCAGCCGACCCGCGAGGGGAGTTGATGAGAATACGGCGACCAAACTTGTCAAACTTGCCCTCGGATGACCAGGCGCGCTGGAGACCCGAGGGGCGACGCTGGTGGGCAGAGGCCGAGGTGGAGTTTGTGAGGTCTTCGGACCTGGGTTGGGTGATCTGGATGACGGGGGCGTTGGCCCGGACGATGGCAGCTGCAGCTTCGGGCTCCTAGATTGGTGCGAATAGACCGGGTAAGTATGGGGACCAAGGAAGAAGAGTAGGTAGGTGGGTAGGCTGTGCCGGGCAGGGCAACATACTGCGGCGCCGAGATTGCTCAGGTCGGCCAAGACTTGGGAAAGCTGCAGGCTCTCCATTTCCTTCAGAGGCGATGGGGTGCAGTGGATGATAGTGGTATGCTATGTGTGGCGATGAGAGCGATTGAGGTGTTTGTTGACTGTGTGCTTTGTAGCAGGTTCATCAGAGTATGAACGGGAATCGGTTGAAGAAGAAAGGATGTGGGATGTAGGAAGAGAGAAGGACGCGGAGGAGGAGGAGGAGGCGAGAGGAGAGGGCTAAAAAGGTGGAAGAAAAAAAATAGCAGGCAGAACGGTGGTAGGAGGCAGGAGGCAAGAGGCGGCCGGGAGGTGACGGCGCAAGCGGCAGCAGCAGGGTTGGATGGGAAGTGTGTGTTCTGCGTTTGTGTGGGTGGTGGAGTGGAGTGGGAGAGGTTAGAGGGAGGTGGTGAGGTGTGCGGCTTGTCGAAAGGTGGAGCAGAGACACCAAAACAAACAGTGGATTCCCGGTTTTCCCTTCTCTCGTTTTTTTCTCCATTTCTTGGGCTGCAAATCCCGATGCGGTCTGGGTCCATCGAAGACCCCGGGGCCCGCGGAGTGAGGGGCAAGTTATGTACGGTACCGCACCGCCGGACACCGGAGGACAGGGTACCTCCGGATGAATTTGTTATCAATGCGCACAATATTCTTCACAGAATACACGGGGAGATGCGGGGAGAGGTGCACGCAAGGTTTCCACCGGAGACCGAGAGAGCGACCATTCCTTACCGCAAAACCGCGGTGAATTGGTCTGGTGGACGGTGGTGGCGCGTGGAGGGGACCGGACGATTCAGGCAGCTGCTGAAAAACGAGAATTAGTGGACAATCAATCAACAATCATCATCCCCCCTCCAAAGCATTGACAGGATGGCCTCTGGTGCCCTGCCGATTACCAGCGGGAGGGTTGCAACGGACGCCCGGAGCCGGACCTCTCCGGATGCATCTCTGCCAATCTGCCCACGGGCTGCAGTCCAGAACATGTTGGACCTGTGTGTCTGCAGGTCTTTTCTACTGATTTGGAAGTGATCTGTAGCTTGTTGTTATCAGCCCGTGGCCGATCGAAAGAAATCGCATTGCAATGTCCTCCAGGAGAAGAAGCCAGGATCATCCAACAGCTCATCAGAGAAAATACATAAAGCATAGTTAGGGTAAGGTTAGGTTGATACTGTTCAGGTCATGGCTAGAGTTTGGGTTAGGCATCGGATTAGCCTTATGTTTTTATCTGTTAGTGGGCGCATGTATGAACACGATTGTCATGTGTATCGGTAGGTATTCGGAAGCTTGAAGGTTCTCCGCAACTCCACCCACAGCGGTCCATCGTCAACGCGGGGTGGGTGGGGACAACGCTTCTAAAAGGGCAACTCAACTAGGGTCTTTGGGCCAGTTGGAACTAGCAGAGCTGCGGTTGTAGGGCCAATACTGCGTCCGATGTGATAGACATAGCAGACAGACAAGTAAAGTAATTCGCACGGATAGGTACAGCGGAGCAGGGAGGTCAGCAATGGAAAGCAAGCAAGGGAGGAAAGGAGCCAAGGGAGCAAGGGGCGCGTATGCATCCGAGTTTGCGGGGAAGCTGGTGTGGGGGCGTGGTCTGCGTGGTCTGCCTGGCTTGTCAGGCCTGGCTTGCGCGGATGCACATGCCGTGTCACAGACGTTTGAGGGCTTGATCATGTGCCAGCGACATCGGACAGAATCGGTTGGTCAATGCTGTCGTGGTCTTGGGTCGGGAGTAAATGGATGCACATCATCGAGGGATGCCCCGGACGGGTTACCCAATGCGCAGGACGGATGACGCAGTGGAGGTCATCCATGGCCGGGACACACAGATCCATAGATATACTTGGCAAACGGCTTTCCCTCCAAGCCATCCCGTCATTGTTTCTCCCTCCACCCGCAGGGCCACAGCTGCAAGCTTCCCCCTGTCCGGCTGCGAGCAGCAAGCATGAAGAGTCGAGCTTCACCGGCAATGCATCAAGGTGGAAAAGTGGTTTGCCAGCTCTCCCCGCTCGCAAATACGCCACACACATACA
>JAZAVJ010000177.1:0-92450 GCA_037954315.1 Neonectria punicea | reverse complement strand
GAACAAGGGGCCCGATGCGGGCCCGCTACGATAGCGATATGGGTTTTCGTCCAATTTGGTTTTTCCTATATTTATATAGAGTAGAAGCACTATCTACCTTTTAGGTCTATAGAGTATGAATAAATAATAAAATTATTAAGATAGTTATTAGCTAATATATTATAAGTATAGTAGAATTAATAGGGCTATTACTCTTAGGGTAAATAGATAATTAACTAAAAAGATTTATAAAACTTACTCTTACTATTATTATTAAAGTAGTATATATAGCTTAGGCTTAATATAGCCTTACCTCTCTCTTCTAACTTAACTTTATAAGAGCCTTTAACTTAATTAATTATTAATAACTTATTATAGCCTTATAATTAAAAGGTTTCCTTAGATAGCTCTTTTTATAGCTTACTAACTACCTTATATTATAGATAGTATACCTTTACTTTAATAGCTAACTTTCTAACTCTATTAAGGTTTAAGCTAGCATTCCTTAAGGATCTTCCTTATTACCTATACTATTTATCCTCTTTATTACTAGCCTTTATAAAGCTCTTAGTAATATACTTAAAATAATAATTATTAGATTTACTAATAATACTAACTTACTAGTATTTAAATATAATATAGATAAGACCTATACTTAACTTAAAGCTACTTAAGATATTTATAATAACTAGGCCTAAATAAATAGAATAATCTAGGAACTAGATAAAGTAAAGCTTCTATACCTTACTCAAAAATACATTATAAACTAAATATAGGCCTAACTTAAAGACCTAATAATTATACTTATTAACTTATATAAATTCCTTAAACTCTTCCTTTACTATAAACTCCTCTAGGGACTATATATAAATACTCTTAAAGGGAAGCTAAAGTGTTAATATTAGGCCCTTACTATAATTACTATAAGTATATAGGGGGTTAACCTTAAGGTAGTAAGGCTACTATATATAAGTTATCTACTTAATAATAATCTATAATACTAAAGTATACTATATACTAACTATCCTTAAGAGTAAGCTATAAGGTATTATATAAGTACTTATACTAAAGTAGACCTAAAACTTATATATAGTTACTAGGGTATATAAGGCTATACTAGCCTATCTTCTTAAGATAGAGTTAACTATCTCCCTCCTTAATATTTACCTTAATAAACTAGCTACTTAATTCTATAACTATATAGAAAGGTAGAATATAACCTTACTTATTAGGACTATTACTATAGTAGCTATAAGTTAGATTTACTATAAATAATACTAAGGACCTTAGTAATAACTATAGTAAAAAGTTAAGGATTAACTAAAAAGCTAGCTTCTATATATAAAGTAAGGAGCTACTCTTATTAAAATCTAAGCTTATACTTAGTCTAAGTAAACTATATAATAAACTTAACTCTAGAGTAAGGTAAGAGAGTACTATAAGGACTGACCGGCTAACTATCTATCTATCTATCTAACTAGCTTATAGTAGATAAGCCCTATATTTTAGGGGGCTCTAGGGGGGTATAAGGGGTAGGGAATTGCGATTTTGTGAAATTGAAAATCCGGGATTTGGGTTTATGCACCTTTGACACTCCCTAGCTAAGGTGCCACCGTATGCCACCGTACACTACCCACTTTGTTCGCTTAACTTGCTTGAAATCATTGTCTCGGTCGAGGGTTTACTCAAACGCAGCGGTCTGATAACGGACAGTGAGAGTAGCATACTTCGAGCCTCAGGGGTCATCATTGCGCTGTGAGCAAGAACAAATACGATGCTGAATGTCGATATTGAGTAGCTGATGACTAATTTTGTGTCCATTGTTCTTGGGTTCTCACTCTATACTCAAAGGCAGGTCCCATTAAAATACAACTGTGCTGTATGTATTGGTTTGATTGTTTAGCGCGCGAGCTATTCCTGGTGACACTACATGGACTGTGCTGGAGGAACATGTCGTATCTACGATGGAGGAAACCACGTGGCGGAGATGTGCTCCTCGCCGCAAGGTTTTGACGAACTGGATGTGCGAACCCTTTGAAAGAATCGCACGTCGACGAAAGGCCTTGAAGTCAAAGGAGAAGCGACAAAATATACTACAGGATAGAAATACATGTATACGGAGAAAGTTGACTCGAAAAAACAACGCAATTATAAGTAAGTCATCAAACACCATGATCGCTCCCTTTGACTTATGGACACTGGAACGCTTCCAACTTCTTTCCAACCATTTCCCACAATCCCTGAGCGCGGTAGCCGCAAAGCCAAGTATTCTCTTTGGAGTCCTTGCCGACGACGATGAAGCCCTCGGGGAACTGGAACGGGACTTGACAGTGAGCGATGTAGGACGGGAATAGCGGCCCTTCTCTAGGCTTTGTCGCTGCCGCCGAAAAGTCCGCCCCGTACAGGTCCGCCTTGGTCCAGTTTGAGTACGAGATCTGGTACGTCGAACCGGTCCCAAAGAAGACGGGCAACGGAGCCACCGACTCCCGCACCAGAGCCTGGTACGCCTCGACCTGGGCACGCGTCCCTTGGTCGTTGATGGCAGTGCGCATAAGCGCCGCCACTTCGCTGACTGGCTTCTGTCTGAAGTCGCTTGCGGGAAGCAACAGGTTGGCGAACCCAAAGCAGTTGGACACGTAGGGCTTTCCAGGAGGAAGCAAATCCCTCTCCAAGGCCCGGCGGAGCGACATGGCAACTTGCACAGTAACGGGGCGTTCCGAGGTTGGCGGGAGGTGCGAGAGCGCAATCCGTGTCCACCAGGCGACGATGACGTCGTTGTCCGTTATGAACGGCGTCTCGATGCCCCTGGCGGTGAGTTCTTGCAGAGCCGCGACGCGGAGCCTGTCGAGGAACCAGCCAGGGATGCAGACCATGCGGCACTCCTTCTTGCCGAGCAGCAGACTGTAGCCATTCCTAAGGCCGTAAGACAACAAGGACGATGTAGTCATGCACTGGTCTGCGAGCTTGTGTGGCTCTTTTGGATGCTTTCCCAGCTCCGCGAGGACGTCGTGGTCAAAGCCTTGTTGGGCCGAGACGTCGTGGCCCTGCATCGTGAGGACCCAGCCCCTTACCAGCGCCTTCATACCCAGGGCGTCGCATGCTATGTGTAGCCAGTGTAGAGTGACGAGTGTGGCATCCTTGAAGGAGACGACATGAAGCCCGAGAAGCGGCCGGTCCGAGTAGAGGTAGTCGTCGATGGAAGTCGGGCAACCCGGTCCGCACGCCAGGTCAATGGTCTCGTCGGGGTTGCCCACGACGGCTGGGCGAGTGGACGGCTTAGGGAGCCGTGAAGCCACTGGGTGGTTGGCCAGTGCTACGTCGTGATAGTCCACATGAGTGAAGCCGACGGCCGGGCGCTGTGAGGTGAACTTGGCTGGGATGTGATACTCCAATGTCCCCTTGGCCTGTGTTACTTGCGTTAGACGTGCATTTGCGAAGCAGCCCAGTCCCTGTGCATGAACGTACATCTTTCCTCAACCTAGCACCCAGTTTCCGCCAAGTATCATGCGAAACCAGCTGCTCAAGGCTGCCGCGGAGCTTCTCTGGGCTAAGCACGTCGTCGAAGACCTTCAAATTGTATAGTGCGATCCTCCTGTATAGTGGACTGTCGTCCCAGAAATGCAGCTGGATGACTCGATCGGTCGGTACCGGGGCAGGAGCCGCTGGGCTCTTGAAAAAGGACATCGGCTTTCCTTGGTATTAGGATCGATGACTGCGACTGTGGAGGATGCGGGAGGGATATTCGGGAGGGATATTCAGGAAGAATGACATGTATGAATACGTGCCAGATCCCCGAGAGTATGTGATCGGTAACGTAACAAAGACACGGCGACGAAGACGACGACAACGACGGCGTGTTATTTCAGTAAGTTGCAAGCATTTGGTGGACATCTTGTCAACAGTTCAACCCAACTACCCCTTTTAGCGAAATGGCCGGGTGCCATTCCGGTAGACCAAATAGGTAACTGGCCTGATTGATCAGTTCCGTGTTGGTGAATGAAAGGCTCTCGTTGCATTTGTCAAGACGCCACAACCAACTGGTTTCGGTCGTTGGAAGGGATCCGGGTTTCAATATCTGTCTGGGTGTTGCCGTTGGCTCTTGGCTCCATTTCACCCTTGGACGTCTTTACGACTCCATGCAACACATTAGACCAGCAGCGGAGACCCCGGGAGCCTATAGGATCTCTGCCCGGTGCGAGGGTGCAGCCAGAGGTTCAGTATGCTGCATCCGAGGGACGTTGCAATATACAGGCATGCCTGTGATGTTGTCGGCATACTACGCCTTCGATACAGGGGAATAGCATGGGCTCACAGCCAACCGGTGGATAGGCATCCGTAGATAGGTGTAAGCAATAAACCGTTGCCGTGTTAGTGCTGTCTTGTAGATAGATGCGACACAGAACACAAACACAGAGCTGCACAACTCCTCCCCTGTTTTCTCTTTCTTTTTCTTTCACGTTGCAACCTGTAACAAGCACTGTTTTAGGTACTCCATCAGTCGCCGAATCCTTACGTCTTCTGCATACTAGTTCTGCAGGTGGGTTCCGACATGTGATAGCCAACAACCAACAACCAACAACCGACAACTATATGCGGGTGTCGCCGTCTTGGGCCAACTGGTCCGGGGTGACTGCGACAGTGACGGCTGGATTCGCATCCCGGTGGGGTCCGGCATAATTGCCACGGCTCTCATACGACAGCCAAAAGAGTATTCCCTGTCGGAAATCCTTGGGTGTCTGGGATCAGAAAAAGAAGAAAAGCCGCAGGTATTGAGTGTTGACGCTGGAACCGACAACTCCTGTTAAACGCACCAACAAGAACCCTGCTTTCCGCATCTGCACCCCACCGATGGTTGCATCTGTTTGCGTATTATTCCCGTGCGTATATCAGTTCATACTTTTCACAGTAAGCTCGGGAGAACTCAGTAGCGCATGAAACCAAAATAAAAAGCAAGACAGCCAGGCTCGCAGTTGATATATCATTTTCAGTCACTTACCATTAGTTCTGTGAATACTCGAGTTGAACAATGTGTCAAGAGGCCCTTGATGAGGCATGCTTCAGCGTCGCATTTGTTGGTCCAACGAGCTGAGGCTGTTACGACGTACTTGATACGAGGTTGCCAGGACAGCCCAGCACCCTGCGCAATCTCATCACAGCAAGGACCCCAGCAGTCGGGCCCGGGGAGGCAGACGACAGCCCCGTACATAGTAGAATGCTTGATGCCTGATGATAATAAAAATCAGCGAGGTGGGTGTTGATATGGAGTTGCGGCCCTCATCCGGCAGGTGCATCATGTACCTTCTGCCCAACAAGACCGTCCTCGTTTGCCGCCGTGGAGGATGATGTCGACTGCAGACCTCTCAGGCGAGGAGATAGCCGACATCGCATACGCCCAACCGCCCATCAACGCCGTAGGCCTCGGATTGACCATCGAGGTCTTGATTTACGTCTTCACCGTCGTCTGCGCCATCATCGTTGGCCTCCGGGTTTGGGTGCGCACCCGCCGAGTCGAGTATGTTCAAAAGTGGAAGGTCAATGACTACCTCGCCGTCATTGGATTTGTGAGTCTTCCTGTCGCTGCAGTTCGAGCACACATTTGATGCCTCTCCGTCGCAAGTCCACTGACAATGCATCTCTGTCCCTTAGTTACCCTTCATCCCTGCCAGTGTGCTAGGCGTTCTCGCCGTTCGTTATGGCATCGGAGCCCATGATTCGTACCTTGACAAGTTTGCCGCGAAGGAGTTCCTGGTGATGCGCGGCAAGGAATACCTCCTATTCTACGAGATCACATACTATGGCGCCTCGTCCATCACCAAGTTCGCGATCGCCTTCATGATACTGCAGATTTGCGTACAGAAGAAGTACGTCTACTTCATGTACGGCCTCATGGTTGTCATGTCTCTCACCATATGTGGGTGCATGATATGGGTGTTCGTCAATTGTGTGCCGTTCGCGGCCAACTGGAACCCAAAACTGTGCGTCTCGTGCACTCCCCCCGTTTCGCCAGACGCATAGCTAACAGCGACAAGGGGCCATTGCAAGTCTTCAAGCGGATTTTTGATCATCAGCTATGTGGGCACCTCGGTGCAAGTGATCTCGGACTGGTCCTGCGCCATAACGCCCTTCTTCATTGTAAGGTCGCTGCAGATGCCTAGACGGACTAAGATCTCCGTCGTCGGGGTGCTAAGCTTAGGAATTCTCGCCAGCATTGCTGCTCTGATGCGTATAATTAGCTACAAGTATCTCGATACCGCGGCGTACCCAGACGACCACATGGGTGAGCACGACTGTCTTCCCCATCCTGTTGGCTATCAACCTAACACTCAAGTTCCCAGTCGCCCAAGGCAGGCTTCTTCTCTGGTCTCTGTTTGAGTCGAGTTTCGCCATAATCGCGTGCTCTCTGCCATCCCTGAAACTATTTGCCCGCTGCTTGGGCCGGTCTACCAACCGTTCTACAGGCCTCACACCTGGGTCGGTAAGTAGATCCTCTCCGTTCTAGATTTGATGATACAATTGTCCAGGTTGATTCCGTTGCTGATATAAGAGCCGCCCTAACAGAGACGAAATCATAACAATACTCCCCTCACATCCCTGACACCACACGGCCAGACTCGCACGACTGTATCGAACAAAGCGAGATGGGATCGACTGCACGACGACGATTCGAGCGGCCGACACATTATTCATGAAACCGGGATTCGCATTGAGGTGGACGGACAGCGATCAATCTGATCCCAGCATATCTGGCCGCGATGTTACCGGAGTAGTGTAGGCGAAGACAGTGTACAAGGATGTCAGCCTAAACAATGCACGAAGACGTAATAGGCGTTGAAGGGCCTCCTTAGCCTAGGAAAGTACAAAGCGTTTACCTTCTGCCGCAACTTATATACTGAATGTTGGGAGTGTCAAAGCCCTGATGAATATTCACATAGACCAGACATGTCCTCTACGATACAGAGGGTAGATGAACTGGGGATGTGCGATCGTGGTACTTCCATGGCGCTCTAGTTCACAGGGAATACGGAGTTGAAATGAAGAGCTTTGGTAGTTACCATTAGCACTGTGAGTAAAAGCGAACAAATGGAATATAATATACAGTACATGAACCACAGGATCCATTGTAATTGCCTGCAGGTCATAAAAACAGTATGCACTCTTTCGTCTGTATGAATTTCGCATTGACAAACTCCGTCTTGAGACGTATACGGTCTCTAAGTTGTAACCCTCGGTGTCCAGCTATGTCAATAACTGCGAGGCAATACAATATGGGGAGGCGACTGTGGACACAGTGGCCAGAATCACGGATACTCTAACAACGGAGTGCGTGATGATGATCTTACTTGACCAGAAATGAACGTCTGGAAGATAAAACAACGCTTCTCGCTCGTTCCATTAGCCCGTCAAAATACACCGCCTATTTAGCATTAATATCGACAAGAATCTTCACATGGTTGTCTTTGTCAGTGATGAGTGCCTTGATGCCATCTTCAACAAGATTTTCTAGCTTAATCTTTGCGGTAATCATGTCATTTGCCTTGATTGCACCTTAACCCAGGTTAGCAACACTTTACTTTTAGATAGGGCTGCAAGATCTCACCTGTTCGGAGATTCTCAATGACAGCTTGATAATCTTCGCGCTGATATCCGAGGACAGACTTGTAGGAGCTCTCCCTCCACGTGATCCAGTTGGGGTTGAATGGGATCTCCTTTTCCCAAATTGCCACGTTGACGACAGTTCCCCTTGTCTTGACAGCCTCGCAAGCGCCTTTGACGCTGAAATGCTGTTAGCTAAGCTGAATGACGCTACGTTGAGGAGACGGAAAGACGCACCTGGCAGGGACTCCAGCACAGTCGAAAACAACGTCAGCACCTCTGCCTCCAGTCGCATCCAGAACGATCTGCTTGACATCATCCTTGATGGGGTTGATGACCCGTGTTGCGCCAAACTGCGAGGCAAACCGTTGACGAGAGGCGGCAACCTCTGAAACGATAATCGCCTTGACGCCCTTGGCCTTGAGACACAGGATAGTGGCCAAGCCAATCGGCCCGCCTCCGATGATCAAGACGACTGAGTCGGGGTTGATCTCGGGCGCCGCACTGACAGCATGCCAAGAGACCGAAAGCGGCTCAACGAGGGCGCCCATCTCCATGGTCAGGTTGTCGGGCAGCGGAAAGACGTGGGTGGCATTCACGCAGATGGCATCACTGAGCCCGCCGCCGCCTCCGCTCAGCCCAAGGAAGCCGCCGGTGTGGCAGACATTCTCGGCGTTGGTGTCGCAGGCCACGCAATGGCCGCAGAAAATGGTCGGCTGGACGGCGCATCTCTGGCCGATCTCGAAGCCGGTGACGCCGGGCCCGATTTCCGTGATAGTGCCGGAGAACTCGTGGCCGAGCGTCACGGGGATGGTCTCGCCAGTCACGGCGTGTGGAGTGGTAGGGCAGAAGTTAGGACCGCCGAGATACTCGTGCAGATCTGTCCCGCAGATGCCAACGAAGGCCGGGGCAATCTGGACACAGGGATCAAGTCAGCATGTTGTCTTTCTCCCACGGCTTTTGCTTCACTCCGGCCTCACCTTGATCTGGCCGGAGCCCACCGAAGGCGCCGGAACCCGCTCGATGCGGATATCTTCCTTTCCGTAGTACCGCGCCGCCCTGATCATGGTGGGGAACGGCTCAGCAGGGATTTCCTGCGTCATGTTCTTGATAGAGGCAACAATTGGCTGTTGAACTCTTGAAAAGCTGGGCAAGGCACGGATCGATGCAGATACAACTGTCACACCCTTTTATACATGTAACATGTCCGGCACTCGGCGGGGTGCTGCATCATCCGACTCGCTGCGTCAGGAGGTTGACCCACTGAAGTGTCCGCAGAAACCAGGATGTCGTCTCGTGATTCTTACGGGACATCTTACGACCTCAGTGGCCAGACAGTCCAGAGCATTCATATCCATCAAAAACCACGTTTCTCCTCTTTCGTGACGGCATGTTCCACCTTGTCTGTCACATTTGCCAGATAAAGCTCCTGTCTAAACCCAGCTTCAACCTCCGTCTTTCTCACTCATATTTCCTGGTCTTCTAACCTATTCCCTTAAAGCTAACTGTCCGAGCCTTCCGCAACCCCTCATTCTTTGAACCCAAAAGCTCGGCAGTAATGATCCGCGCGGTTCCCCTCAATCGCTTCGTCATCACAGCCCGAACCCGACCGTCACGGCTAAAAGGCAGTGCTCTGCAAATACTTGATCATTTTAATTATAAGTACCGGCAGCTCAGGCAGTTTCCGTTCGACCGGGTCCCTCGCACTGTCACAAGACAGACACCAGTTGTCGGGTCCGGAACTGCCCCACACCTGGATCGGTCCCGCTCCATTGGATCGGCCCCGCAGTTCTATCGGTCCCGTAATCGGAACCATTCTGCCTACACTTTTCTTTCAGTATGGTGTTGTTACAGTCGATCTGTACCTCGATCTTGTGGTTGCATATAATTCGACATAGCTACTATGAACTGTAAAAGTGGAACGCTCTACTAGAGAGTACTGGTATCGTCGGATATTACTGTTAATAGCTACCCTATTGACTCTGAGACGACGGCGGTAAATGCCTTCTGTGGGTCAACAGCCTCCCAACTTCACAAATAACAAATTCCCAAACGTCACGAGGAGAGCATGCGTCTTGGAGAAGGGAGAGACAAGAAAAAGACTTTACGTAGCAAAAAGGCAGGAATATGTACGCAAGACAAAAAAAGACATACAACAGCAAGGATTCCCCGGTCGTCACCGACCCGAGTACTAATTTGCCGCTTCTCAGCTTGACTAAGGGAGAGCGGACGGGATCCCGTATTTTCTAAGAGCTATGGTCGTATGTACCAACGGACATCCACATTTGGAATCATGTATTTTGCCTTTCAGATGCACCAGTCCCGTCAAAGGGCTCAACTAACAAAGATTACCCACTTCAACTGGATACTGAGTGGCTTTGTTCCATGCTTGTACAGTAAGTATTGTTTAAGCATCAAGTAAAGTGTTACTTATATAAGTCCCGCTATGCGGTTCATCTAAGCCTCAATGCTAGAGATGTTCCACATGAGGGATTGCTAATTCACGTCGCAGCTCTTTTTGACGTTCAGAAAATCCAACACCAGTGTCTGGATCACTTGAATAAATTAGCTCCTTGCCTCAAACGGGCGACAAGTTGTCTAAACGCATTATCTAATCTACTTGGACAATCCACTTACCTCATTCAGCAACGCGGTTGGCAAAAGTCGGGAGCTAGCAGGGTAAAATACCCCTCTGTACCACGCTGCTACTAGTCAATTCACCGTTGCGCTCTAGTTCATTGTCATGTGAGTTAGGTCTCGGATATCGATTAGAACCTGGGGCATGGAGGTCTGTATTTATAAGCATGCGAGTAGAATGGTTGGTTTGAGAAGCCTATGGCTGCGTATAAAGTCTCGCCGCTCGGCGGATGGGCCAAAGGTACTCCCACCCGTCATCGTAGATCGTAGCCTGATTCTTCTGCCTACCAAAAGATCGGCATTCGTTGTTTTCAAGCATCTCGTCATGTCTGCAACCAAACTCATTACTATTTACGGTGCCACAGGCGCCCAGGGAGGCAGTGTGGCGCGTTCCCTCTTGCGTGACCAGTCCGGCCTTTTCAAAATTCGGGCCATTTCTCGAAATCCTGCATCTGAGGCGGCTCGTACCCTGGCCGCTGCTGGCGTTGAAGTTGTCAAGGCTGACGGTTTCAACCAAAAGGAGCTGGCTGCTGCTTTTGAGGGGAGTTGGGGCGTTTTTGCTAACACAAATTCCGATGATCCCGTATGTCTTGCATGAATTAACTAAGTTGCCTTGTCCTGAAATGACGAGTATTAACAGCCCCTCTATAGTCTGTTGGTCAAAAGGATGGGCCGAGCGAGACGGATGTCGGAAAGGGTCTCGTCGACGCGGCCGTAGAAGCCGGTGTCAAGCACTTCGTGTACAGTGGTTTAACGTCCGCTTCTATTGTTACCAAGGGCGAAATCCCTGTTGAATGTTTTGATGGTATGTAAGGCCGTGTTCTACTTTGCTCGCATCAGTAACTGGGGTCATCACAATCTGTTGTTCGGCTTGGTACTGTCTCTGACCAAAGACGCAGAGAAGCATGCAATTGCAGTATACGCACGCTCCAAATATGCTTTCAGCAGCGTTGTCGTTGTCAGCCCAGGTTGGTACATGGAGAACTTTATGGACAGAGACATCGCGAGTCTTTTTGGCGGTCTCCCCTATTTCCCCGACGAGGAGGGATACTTGACCCTCCACTGGCCACACTGGGGCGGTAACGATGAGGCGCCCTTGGCGGCTATTGGTGCTGACTTTGGCGATTACGTACACGGTGTATTTTTGCAGCCGTGGAAATATCATGGCAAGTTCATCCAAGGCTTTAGTCAATCGAGATCCTTGGACGATGTGGCCAAGGATGTGCAGGAAGGTATGTTACCCAACTAGAACTGGCTGGCTCAAGCCTTTCTGTTGAACCATCACTAAGCGAAACCGATGAATAGTGACGGGGAAGAAGGCCCGTTTTGTGCCCATCGAAGATTGGAGATCCATCGAGACCGACAACGACAGGTTCATGACGACCGTTAAGGGTATGTTCGGCTTATGTCAACACTCTGGTGGGTGCTATTATGGCACGCCTAACAACAGCGCAGTCGCCTATGAGCTGAAGCAGGCGGCGGTTGCAGCACAGGGTGGAAGAGTCAGTGACGTGAGGTTGCTCACCTTGAAAGAATTCTTTCAAGATCACTTTTCCCAATAGAAGCTGGGGACCTTTGATACTAATGCAATGAATGCTCGGGAATGGATACCAAGGACTGGTCGCAGATGCCATGGTACGTAACGTAATATATTACTTCGCTAGTCTTGAATCTCAAACCCTTTACTGAAACTGTTCGCACGCTTGTGAAGTAAATAGATTGCTCCTCTGCAAGGACCATCCTCCTCCTCCTCACGCCTTGGTTCTTGTGAGGTTGCTTCGGGGTGCCCTTGCCTCTCAGTGTCCACCTTCTGATGGTCACCGCGTCGGCGTCTTGGCCAAGTCAGGGTCCGTTCATTCAAGGGCGGCTGTCTCGTAAAAGTATGGCCAGTTGTCACAAGCGCCTTGGGTATATCTGCGTCAACAGTGGAGGAGAGCCTGCCTCCCCGAAGACTTGTCCGTGTATGGCTGAATGACGTTCCGAAACTCCCATCTACAGGAACCGTCTATTTATAGAGGAATAATACAGCAGTTGCACGGTATCGGGCAGGGAATGCAGAAACAGAAGCGGCCGGGACAGCATCCTCCTTCGCCACCGCGGAGGCTGACGTCGGTATCGGCATGGGGTCGTTGGGGGTCTGGAATGGAATGTCAATGTTTGGACATGGATTGCGACATCTTCGCATTTCAATAGGAGTGGCCTTACCCATGGCCTGGTGGATGGTGGGCTGCTCAGTCTGGACTGGCACGGAGGATTGTTGGTCATTCCTGGCATCCCCGATGTCTGAGAGTTCGTGTTGCGGCGTTAAAGGCGACATGGTTGAGGTCGTGGCAAGATTGATGGATCGAGTGGAGGAATCTGTTCGAGATCACTGTGGTCGTGATTCAAAGGCGATTAAACAGGCGCGAATCTTGGTGTTGGAGTGTTGGAGTTGGGAGTTTGTAGCTGGGAGCTTGGCGCGATTGCAAGAGGCTGGTTTCAAGTCCGCGCGGTCATGACGTACGTCATCAACCGCGCTGGCAGATCAGATGGTCTCCTGGGCTATCGGCAGCGAGATAATCCGGTTCCGGGGGCTCAGTTCAGTGGCGCAGCGGGATGGAAACTTTCTTCTGGCAGTCTATTCCTGGCTTGCTCCTCCGTGTGTCCCCGACGACGTTTGCCGGCCTGCTTTGCTGTGCTGCGGCAAATCGCCGACCTGTTCGGGGGTGACCCGCCTCGAGCCAATCGCAACAAGCTGAATGCTCGCCGACCTGATCGCCCATTTCCGTGGCTGCTGACGCTGACGACCAGTTGGGAATAGCAGCTCCCGACAGTGCAAGGTTGTGTATTCCTGCTTAGCCCTATGGCCCACAAGCCCGCCGGTATTCTGTCTTGCCGGGCCCTTGATTGGTGATTGCTGCCTCCAACGTCGCATCGCACTAAGGCGAGTCTTTGCAGCCCGCTAACACAGTCGCCGACATCAAACTAGGATGTACAGCAACGCCTTGCGAGTTGGGCCTTGGAGTTGACCTTGCAATGCCCGCTTATATCCAAAAGACGGCCTTCAGGTAGCGAGGCCTCGTACAAATACACGTAGTTGCCAGCTAAGGGCACGTACCAAACACCGTTCTCTCTTCAAATCCAACTCTTTCGTTCTTCAAACATCCTCCCCCATTCGGACGTCTAACTATGTTCCCTTTGGCTTCACCCAAGGCTATTGCCATATTCGCCCTCTTGGCATTTGGCCGGGTTCACGCCGAGGACGACGACGACGACGACTGTGAAGACGACGACGACGACATCACGGCTTCTCTAACAACCTTCTCCACAATGACCAACACTGCTTCTTCAACTTCTGCCACAAGCCCGGCTCATGGTGGCCACGCTCCTTTGACCTGCACCAAGGCTGCACCCAAACCAGACGGTCTCGTATGTGGGAAGCAAGGTTATACCAACAGGGATGAGGAAACGGGGAGGTTTCCGCCCGTTCAAAAGGACACACTTGAAGAATGTGCGACCCTTTGCGGCACTGGACCTGACTGTACCGCGTTCAGCTACAGAGAAGGGGGCCGTTGCCAGCTCTTCATCAGAGAATTCTCCACTTACGGCTTCACTCAAACCACCAGTGGAACCTACTGGTATGAGAAAGGCTGTTATGAGTGCTCCGACTGTGAGTTCCCGCTCTTCAAACACCTTGTACATGTCTATGACCATCAAACTGACCAAGCATCGACTCTAGCCAAGACAGTCCTTGATATTGACTTCCGTGCCGGAGATATTTCTGACTGGTCCCTGACCACCGCCCAAGATGATTCCTTCTTCATGGATACACGCAACGTTGACGGCCTACTCGCCATGTGGATTCTGGAAGCGACAACCGACGGACGTGCCGAGATCAACTATAAGCCAATCTTTGAGCTCGAGGGTGAAAGCACCTACGAAATCGAATTCGCTGCTCGCAGCAGTCTTCCCGTCGATCCCAAAAACGGCCTGCCTGAAACCAACTTCAAGTTGATGACAGTGTACCTTTCCACCCACGACAAGGTCATTTACGAGAACATCCCCACCGGTGGTGTCTGGAACGGTGGTCAAGGCTGGTTCAAATTCTCCGGCAAGTTCGTCGTGCCAAAAGCAAACGCGGGATCAACTTCCCTCATGTTCACGATCCAAGCAAGTGGGCAGCAGCTCGACTGGTTCTTGGGGAATGTGTATGTCAGAAAGGTGTAATGCTTGTTATAATAGTTAAACTTGGAGTTGGAAGAATCTGGATACTAGAGTAGACTTTGTTTGTTTCGGGTAAAGACTCTAAAAGAATGGCTAACTACCCAAATACAACAGTTCCCTCGGCGGATTGTGGGGGGACGTTTGTCCTAGACGGAGCCTTTGTCGCGATCCTTACTGTCACGGTTGGCAACTAACTTCACAGTTGTGGTATGCCGTTTTAGCAATGAAGAATTTATTCTATTAAGGATCTCGCTATGTAGATTCGACCCGTTGAGTGATGTTCAGTGAACAAAAAGTCCAGCTTTGGAAGGAGTTTATTCCTAATCAGTCATCTGCCTAAAATGGTAGCGGTCTCGTGATTTTCTTATGATATGACTCCCGTAATTTTACATTACTGCCGGGCCCATGTACCAAGAACGTTGCATCTAAACAACGCTACATTATTGTATTTAATCAATCAGCTGAAAGTGGTTAGTATAAGAGTACAGTAAGTATGAGTGACGGTATACTGTCAAAGGTAAGCGACCATGATCTCAGTGGCGGGCAACGACCTTTTCCTTTCTATAAAAGTGTTCTTTGTATAGTAATCTGGTGTACTGGAGCCCACTCGGGATCGTCTTAGCAAGCGTTCTAAGCTTCCTGATGGATTCATTGGCATTCCGTTTCGCGTCGGCTTGTCCAATCATGGCCTCCTTTGCGATTTCTAGGATGTAATCTTCCTTGTTGAAAGAAGTATCCATAGGATGGAACAGCATCCAGTGCAGAACAAACACGCGATGCTCTGATTCCAATTTGGCTACCAGCTTGTGATTTTCATAGCATGAAATACTGAGCTCACTAAAGTGCTCCTCAATGGTCTTTGACTCCCTATCATCCATCTGGATAGACGCAAGCTGAGACCAAAAGTTCCTAAATTCAGTTTCCCGCTGGACAGAAAGTGCGTCTTCAGTCTTTTGAAATAGAGAGTCGGAGATACGTTTACCGGTTTTAACCATCTCTGGCAATTCGGTCTTATAGAGGTCCTTATTGTTCATTCTGTACGATGTCATTATATTTAGCCAATTGCTGAAGTCATTTTCCACGTCCATCAACTCGCTTTCATCTGCATCATCTCTGTTAAGAAGAAACGCATCAGTGAGTTCTTCAGGATCTAGGCTGTCGAAGCTTGCAAGGTCGATATCTGAGGGTGCCATTCTTGCTGAATAGTGAGACGTATTGCAATGATGCTAATGTCGGACTTGGCGCTGCGAGATTGGTAACATCATGTCTTGTCGTTGATGGAAGTCTGAATTACTCTCAACCCAGGCCCGGTGAAGGGTATTTATAGGCTGAGGTTTCTTTTTACCTTTCTGTCGCCATGTGCAATGTTCGTTCGTACACTTAAGCGGTTACAGAGAATGCCAGTTCCTTTGTTTCTATGTAATGTTCGTCATGTGCTTAGTTCCATCCGCCGACGCACTGTCCTCCAAACGCCATAGTCTTTGATCTCATGTTTTGATGATCCGATCGGCTCACCTTTGTTACGTTACTGGGTCCTTCGGACACGGGAAACAATCGGGATGGCCATCTGATCATGTGTTCTTTGTGTTCGAACTTCAAATGCTGGCGGGTAGAGATCCAATCCTCACAGTACGTGCCATTGATGCCCAGTTGCTTCTACCAGCAACCATGCATTATTGTCACCACTTGCTTCCAAGTCCGCCGGTGCCATTCATATACCGTTGAGAATGCGCTAAAGGGCAACTCTAGCATTACCACAGTGGTTTTTCAGGGGACAATTATGAAGGTAAAGTGTGAACGACGTATTTACGCAAAAGAGAAGGTTTGCACTTGTGCCTGTATGCTTATAATCTAGTGTGCACCTTCTTTGACAAGGTAGAACAACCGGAACCCACGGGGCTGAACACATAGCTTCTACGGAGATAATGCGAAAGCGTCGCCCTTTATAAGAGGTCTTCCTGCCAGCCACAGGAATTGGGACCTGGAGACTCAACGCACTTGGCTCAATCAACCTACACCATTCAAGACCCACCACACACTCAACGTCCACCATGTCTTTTCTCCCTTCTGCTTCTACATCCATGCTACAGGCTGGCTCCTCAGGACCGATCAGGCTCAAACCAGTCGTCGAGAATAGGTCTGGGTTCTGCGAGGATATACATTATATTCGGGGACTCATACGAGTCTTCCGTCATTCCGAAATGGGGACGGCGCTGGCCGAACCCAAAATCACTCGGGCCTGGGATGAGATGGAACTCAAAGACCAGACAATGGCCGCTTGGCATACCAACGAAGTCCATCCTCTTACACTGCGCCTTGACGGCTATCATGTGGAGCTGAAGGCGCTCTTGAGTAAATTAGATGATAATATGCAGATCTTGAAGCAGGAGCTAATGGATGACCAGGCCAACCAGGCCGTAACGAAATTTGCTGTCAATGATCTCCTGGACCGTTGGAAAGCCTTTTCCAATGTGCTTAAGGTCGCAGCTCAAGGTTTCGAGCTGTGTCTCCAGCAGCACACGGGCGAGGACACTACGCACGAACTTTTGCTCGAAACGCGTCAGATCGATCTAACTACCAAAAGGCTCTCTAGTGCGACTTTCAGCTTCCGCTGGCCACCTAGTCGAGTTGAACTCAGAGATGTCGTCGAAAAGCTGTGCAGGAGCACCGAGGTCTTAGAAGCTAAGGCGGAAAAGATCTTCACTAACATGGACCATTTGGTGACGTCTACACTACCTAAGAACCTATCATGGAGCGTGATGGGCATTGAAACAGCCACGATAGAGTGTTCTGATATTGAGAAGCGGGGAGACTTTATTACTGAAGATAAGATGAACGAGTCTAGGGATCGTCTGTTGACAATGCTCAACGAGTGGGCATTGAGGAGAGGTTTCTTTGAGGGTACGGAGCACTGAACGCGACATGGAGATGTGTGACTTGGATTTTGATTGAAGACGGGGAGGCAAATCGAGGTTAAGGTCTTGAGTATATACTAAGGATGCTATGCTACTGGCTTTTGCTTCCTTTCTTACCCCTTTTTTCTATTGTTCTGCGCCAATTGTGATTTTGTTCGAGAGCCAGGTCGTGAAGTAGCGAGGAGAATTGTCAAATGGCGGAGATCTCGTCGACGTGTTAAAGGTGTGTTAGCCACTGAACTTGGTCAGGCCTTTGAGAATGGTCTTAGGAATCAAGCTCTTGTGCTTGTCTGCAAGCACGGCAAAGACAGGAGCCCAGGCGTAGTCAGCCATGTGAGACATCACCTGCGGCTGTATTTGTTTTGTCATGTCAGTATCGACCGTAGTCCGGCAGCTAGGTTGGCGGATTAACTAACCTTAGAGATGAGCCCAGCCTGATCCTTTCCGATCAAGGGCCAGAACCACAATGCCATCAGGCTCAGGTAACGATTCATGTCATACCCATACGACCGATCCCAGGGGCCAGCCATATTCTTCAACCCAGGATGCCACAGCTCAGAGACAGCCTCCCAGGTATACTTGATCATTCTGGGCCCATTCTTGGTCACCACAGAGTCTTTGGGCAAATATTTGCTCCACAGAATAAGCCCAAATAGAGACACGCCTGTGTAAGTACCAGAGTTGAACTCGGAAAGCGTCTTTTGCTCATTGAAAAGGTCAATGACTTCTTGGGCGTACTTTTCGCCGGCTGAAGTCATGTTGGCTTCTTTAAGCCGTCGTCCAGTCCACCCAGAAGCAAACGCACGCATAATTGACTACGTGTGTTAGAAATGAATCATTCTCTTTCACAATGGGACGAATGATATCTTACTGGGTTGCTATAGGCCGGATAGAGGTTGTCCTGGGCTTTGTCCAAGTGACCAAATCGATATGAATCGCCGATGGTGGCCTTGTAAAGGGCATCCAAAATGAGCTTCTGGGTATCCTTGGCAAGCAGTTGAGAAAACTCCTCCATGGCGAGGATCAAGGTTGTGCCAACAAAGCCACGCCAATTGGGATCCCAAGAGCCGTAAATCGTTGCGGGATACGCCGGTGAACCAACATATGGCTCTTCGGGTTCCTGCTGATAGTTTCCAAACCTAGGCAACGTTTGGTTCATTTAGCGGTTATTTCTTCTATTGCTTCTTGCAAGTATTTACGTACCACTCTTCCGATTCTATAGTGTATTGGCTAGAAATGGTGTTCTTGATGATCTTTTCGGCCTCGGCAACGTCGGTGCCTTTGTTTCGTGCCAACAGACCCAACGCGTACCACACTGAGCTGCGGGTTTCGTGTCTCAGGGCCGTGGCGGCGCCAAAGTCGTAGAGATAGCCGGCACCCGCGTCGTAGTAGTTGTCCATCCAGTTCATGCTCTCAGTGAACATCTGCCTCGTGTTGGATGACATGGAGCCGACATAGGATCCAGTCACAGGACTAGCCGCGACGCAAAGCACCATGAGGCGAGCAGTACACACACGCATGTTGAACGACGATGAGTCCTTGGCGGAGGATGCTTGTGAAGGGTCGGAAATGTCCCGTGGAACAAAGTGAAGCTTGCACTGACTGCGGGCCACGAGAGATTCATATGGTCACGCTCAACCTAAAGCGCGACCTGCCCCATTCGTGCCATTTCTATTATCCTTAACTAGGTTAAGCCTCACGGTGGTGTTCGCCTAAACAGCTCGCGGAAGATAGAAACGCGTACTGGCGCTCAGACGCTGTGGCTGTAGATCAAGGGCTATGGGCCAAGATTACGCTTGTTTCTTGGGGTAGGGCCGAAGACGCAGCCAATGAAACCAGGGTCTTCGTTGTAACTAACCTCTGATAGTGTGCGGAGATTGTGGGTTCATGGCCCGGCCTGACCAGCCCCGGGTTTGCCGGGTGCTGCAACACTCACAGAGATTGTTTACCCGGGGCTTGCCGGGTTCTGCCACGGTAGATAACGCTTTCGTGTCACACGACAGGAGTTGCTACGTAGTACGCAGATGGGCAGGGCCTTGGATTCGGTGCTCTGCGGTGTACGGTTATCACGCAGGGATTCGGCGGCGGAGAACGGTTCTGGCTGCCTTTTTGGAGTATATAATCCACAACACCTTGCCATCCGTGCTTCTTGGCGGGGAAGAGCGTCATCTGAACGTCTTTAAGCCGCTTGGTCGACTTCCTGTGCTTGCCTTGCACGCGTCTAGTAGCAGTCTGGGCTTTTATCAGACAGCATACAGAATGGGCTCTGCTAATGAAAACGTGATTGTTGCCGATGGAAAGGCGGAGATGAATGCCGACGAGCTCCGGCTCGCGCAAATGGGTGAGTGAGTCCATGCAATTCTGGAAGCAAGCCAACCACTGGATGACTCGTTGATTCTAATGCGCGCACTCTGTCCAGGCCATACGCAAGAACTCAAGCGTCACTTTAGCATGCTGAGTCTTATCGGCCTGGCTTCGACGACGACGATTTCCTGGACGGGTCTGGGTCTCGGACTCATCACCGAGATTGGTGCTGGTGGTCCAGGCGCAGTCATCTATGGCTTCATTCTCGTCACATGCTTGCAGTGCTTTCTCGGAGCTTCGTTGGCCGAATTCGTCTCATCATACCCAACCTCAGGTGGTATGTATCACTGGATTGCCGCCGTCGCGCCGAGGAGATCGACTGGCATCTTGAGTTTCTTCACCGGCTGGTTCAGTGTTCTCGGCTGTAAGACCTCAAGCTCGACTTCCATCCAAAGAAAGCTAACTTTTGCCCAGGGATCTTCACCACTGCCTCAACCAACATCATTTACGCACAGATCTTGATGGCCCTCGTTGCCTTGTACATCGACACTCTAGAGATAAAAGCATGGCAGACGTTTATCGTGTACCAGGGTCTGAACCTCATCACGGCCGGTGTCGTCATGTTCGGGAATAGAATCATCCCAGCCCTCAACCGATTCTCGCTATTCTACCTCCAGATTGGCTGGCTGGCGGTCCTCATCACCGTCGTCGCCTGTGCGCCAACCCACCGGAGCGCGGACTTCGTCTTCAGGACCTGGATCAACAACACGGGCTGGAACAACCAGGCCGTTTGCTTCATTACCGGGCTTGTGAATCCTCTGTACAGTCTTGGCGGCCTGGATGGGATCACGCACATCACTGAGGAAATGTCAAATGTGAGTTACAACATAATGGAACTGAACAACCCCCTTGCGAGAACCTATCTGACGTACCACCTCTTGGAAAGCCGTCACGTAACGCACCACTTGCCATCGCCATTACTCTCGGCATTGCCTTTTGCACAGGCATTACCTACCTCATCAGTCTCATGTTCTCAGTCCAAAATTTCGATGCTCTTACCAGTACCAACACCGGCCTTCCCCTAGCAGAGCTATTCCGCCAAGTGACGCAAAAGGCCGGTGGTGCTTTCGGCCTGACGTTTATTCTTTTCATTGCTCTGGGTCCATGTGTCATCAGCTCGCAGCTGAGCACAGGGCGAGTCTTTTGGGCATTTTCTCGCGACGGTGCCATGCCGTTTTCCAGGATGTGAGTAGAAGCTGTTCTTGAGATCTATCTACCATTTTAATATGCAAGTTGTTAATGCTTTCTCCATTATAGCTGGTCCAAGATTGATGCTCGTCATCAAGTCCCCATCTATTCGCAAATTGCCGTCACAGCCATTATCGCCGCCCTCGGATGCCTCTATCTCGGATCCACGACTGCTTTCAACTCGCTTCTCGGTACGGCGGTGACCGTCAATAACATCTCATACATGTTTCCCATCCTTACAAACCTACTTACTGGCCGCAGGAACATGCATCGCGGCGTGTTCCACATGGGACCTAGGATCGGGCCAATCGTGAACACGGTTACTGTGGGCTGGCTTGCCTTTGCTATTGTGTTTTTCTCGTTCCCCTACGTCCAGCCTGTGACGGTACAGAACATGAATTACACTTGTGTAGTCGTAGGAGGTCTGTTGATCCTGGTGGGAGCGTGGTGGTTCAAGGCGGGACAGACGTATAGCGAGAAGATGTTGAAGGCTAAGGAGCAGTGATTTCACAAATTGAATTGCTGGTGGAAGCTAGTTGAGAATTCATCTTTTACTGTTCTTTCATCCTGTCACTTAGTTATACATGGATAATCCAGTTTGCTGGGCCGTTTGCTTTGCGGACGAAACAACTTAAGAATGCTTAATCGACCTAGATTCATCACACTGGATCACAAAAGCGCACCAAAGCTGGACGGTAATGACTTAAAGATGAAGATATAGCCTTGGGTATGGGACATTCAAGATGTGGTAGATCAAGCTGATCATTGCACCGTCCCTCTCGCCAACCGTGGAATTAACACAGCATCTAACACAGTTGCCTGTGGCTATTCTTGGTGGACGTGGGGTACCTTTCCTTTTATTCTATTCAGACTGAGAAGCTATAAGCTACCCAAACCGTCTCAAAGGTATGATTAATGAGAAAAGTTGGTTGGTCTCTCCATTCAAATACCCATCTCCTTTCTCATATGATCTAGTGCCATCAGATCTCCCTCACGTGTCTGGTACAGCTTGGAATCAATGTATTTAGGATTGTAGCCTCCCCCAAAGTCAACAGCAACCGCATCACCGTCCTTGTTGATCATGATGTTGTCTGGCTTCACGTCGCCCCAAGCAACTCCAGCCTCGTGCAATCGCCGCATTGTGGTTTCAATCTGGTCCATGCACTTCTTCTTTTCTTCCAATGAAGCAGCATCCATTCTTGCCCTCAACGTCCCACCTTCAATGTACTCGAGAAGAAAGCCCATCAAGCTAGAACTGTCGTGGTCCCACAAGACAAGCCCAGTGAGCTTAGAAGTGTAGAAAGATGGGTTAAATTTGTTGCTGTTATCAATGAGTGATAGTATGTTGAACTCTCGCAGATGGCCATGGCTCTGGTACCCAAGCTTGAAGAAGAAGACGTCATCCGATCCGACTGGAGAGACCTTCCTGGGCACGTCACTCTCATCTGCAGACGAGCCTCCTTCATCCACCTTGACGAGCTCTGAGGCTCGGAACACGCGCGTAATCGGAAGCGCAGAACGAAGAAGTAGAGGTCCGTCAGTGTCGTCAGGGTGATAGCTCTGTGCTTCGTCAACGATTTGAGTTCTAGGGCTTGAGTCGCCCTGGGATTGAGGGTCATAGTTCTCTTGGATGCCGCGCAGGCTTCCGCCATCGTTGACAAGTCGGAAAGCGCAGGTCGGTGGTGAGAAATAATCGAGAAGAGTGAGAGTCTTTGGAGTACCAGGTCCAGGAGTTGGTGCGAGAGCCTTCAGGAAGCTGTCCAATGCATCTAGGACCCAGTCTTCAAACTCGAACAAGGTATCGGGATCCTCAATGTTCTCTCGAAAATTGTCCAACGTCTCAAGCAGTCCCCCCTTGCCTTTTAGCTCTTTTCTTTGGATTGTGACATAGAAGCGTTTTAAGTTGTACATGAAGATGTGGTTGACGTGGTCGCCAAAATCTGCTATGCAATGTGATGGAAATAGAACCGCGCCATTGTCTACGTTGTTCTCCATGATCAGCTGTGAATTGAACGTTAGTCCTAAAGTACGATAGCCTTGTATTTGGGCCGTCCCTACACTTTACGAGTTGGTTGCTGAGGGTCGTGATGACAAAGGAGAAACAGTGGAAATGGGAGTTGTAATTATAAGGCCACAAGATCGCCTGCCAAGCATCTACTTCTCTCCTGATTCGTTGGATAATCGTTGATTCGCAGGCTTCAATGGATCACTTAGGAGTGAGGCCTGTTTACAATAGCAACACCTTGACTTGTTCAAGGAAATTTGAACGGCACATAATTCAAGAATGGTGAGGTGAGGTGACAACAGTTGTTTATATGTCCAAAATTCATTAATTAATCGTTGTCGCTTTATCTTTAATAATCCTTCGTTGTCTTCATCAAACAACCTGAATGCTCTGGTGGCTACCAGATTGGTCGCCGTAGATGTACTGCGTCACGCTCTTGGTGGTGGGATAATCGGTACCAGCGTAGTCGACGATCGAGATGCTCTTGTAGTAGGCGACGAAAGGAGCCTGCGAGAAATCGGCGAGACCACCAGCCCAGATAATGGTACCCTCAGCGGCATCGGGACGGCCAGCAATCCAGGTTCCAAGCTTGATTTGCATGGGAGTCTGGGGGAACGAAGTACCGCCCTTGGCCTCGTCGTAGGCCAGGGTTCGCACAACCGTCCCGTCGATGATCCAGTTGACGGCCTTAGACGTCCACTCAATAGAGTAGACATGCGAGGAACCTGTGGGATTCTCGACGGGGTGGAAAGCCCCGCGGTCGTAGGTCGTTGTGTCGCCTTTGCTGAAGTAGTTTGTCTGCACTTGGGCGTTGTCGCCGCCAATCCATTCCCAGTCGATCTGGAGGGGAGCAGAGCATTAGCAACGGGGATTTAGGGGAAATCGTGGGTGCAATTACCTCGTCGAGATCATCAGATTGTAGAACCGCACTCGTCACAATGCCTTGGCCAGCGGCGGCCTGGACTTCGACATCAACGCGGCCGAAGAAGATGTACTTCCCGGTCGCAATCGTGGGTGCCTGGCCTTCGCCGTCGATGTTGAAGACAGCACCCTGCTCGGTGTATTCGACGACCTTGCCGCCGATGGAGGTGAAGGCGTCGCAGGCGCCTTTCGTGAAGTCGCAAGTGGCCGTGTCTTTGCCGAACGCGGGGTCCGGGGAGCAGGCTATACGTATATTGTGTCAGTCTTTCAACGGTAATGTTGGTGCACCGTGGCAGACGTACTGGTTGTGAGAGGGTTACACGTGGTGTAAGTCTGGCCCGAGACCAGTGTAGGAGCAGCCAGGGCCAGAACAGCCACGGAGATTGCCTTGGTAAACATGATTCGTTGAAGTGGTGAGAGCCGGTAAGGTGATGTCGTGAGCAACGTTGTACAGCAGAGAACAATCCTCGAAGTATCCGGGGGTCAGATGGTCAGCAGAATAGCCGAATATCGGTGTGATATTGGGCGACGAAGCGGGGGGGTATTGATGGCGATTACGTACTTGGTGGTGGTAGATGTTGTAAGTGGTGTTTGTCGACAGATTGATCAATTGATGGCGTGTGATTGGAGCGATGCACTTGATTGATAGTGGAAGATGGCGGTATTAGATGGTCCAGTAGATTAATTGCAGTTGCAGGTTGTTGCACGAGATGACGACCAGTGGCACACAACCTCGGTTTATATGGATGCCACAGCCCTCGTATTCCCAACTGCGCCCAGGAATGAGACCATCTCTCGTATTCACAGCGTCGCGTCGTCTTAGCAACCCAAGGCCCCGAAGCCACCCTATACTCAAACCAGGAGAACATCCCCACCACACTTCAGCCGCGAGCCAATCATACTCGTGGTGTCGGTCGCCGGACAGCCACTTCGGTACGCATCGAGTTAAAGCCCGGCGGGATACGGACACCAGAGGGCAGACGATCACCTGTCGGGCATCATCATGTGAAACCGATTTGTTGCTACGGCAAAGGCCTCGTTTAGACAATGGGCATCTAACTTTGTGGATTCTGTCTGAAAGAAATGGACCCCGTTCGCGATCTCGTTCCGCAGCATGACGAACAGTCCCCCCGCACTTGATTGCAGACAGCAGTGGAGATGGAGGACGGCCTTATTGCGAGCGGCCGAACCAGCCGGATCCAAGCGACGATCTGCACGTCGATGACGAAGTATTGCCTCTGCGGTGGGGGTGGAGAACAGGACCGGAAAGAAGAAACGACACGCTGTTTCGTGCATCTCTCTCATGTTATAGCTGTAGCATTATGCATACTATGCCAACCTCATATTCGTAGACAGTATGGACGATCCTTGGAAGTAGACTCTCGGCAAGCTCGGTAGACGCGCACATTGTTCACCGCCAGGCAAACCCCGCAGTGGGCTCTTCAGCGACACACTCGTCGAGCCGGATGAGTGAGAGAATTGCCCTGTCTTTGAGACATAATTTTGCTTCATTTAATCCAGGACGGAGCCAGCGTAAAGGCATCCTAGCTTTGCTCAACAGGAATGCTGTCCACCGTTGCCCCGACCAGAGAAGCCCGGTTGACTGCTCGCAGCCGGCGTCGCCATCGAGTCTGACGCAGGAAGAAGCGCACAATTCCCTACGAGCATAATTGGGGTTTACCTCGCCTCTTCCCAGAACCAAGTGGCACTCTTAGACTTGTCCCCGTCCTGTGCTTGCTTTGGTTCTTTGTAGAAACGCCAAGAAACGAATTTCTCCGTGTACATGGCCCTTCTGCTGCATCGTCAGAATCATCGAGTCCCAATCCGAGGCGCGGACACTCACGACGCGACGAATTGATGCTCATCTTCCATCGCAGCCATGGTCGTAGTGAGAGTCGAATTCTCGATGATGTAGCGTCTGTGAATCGCCTCCTTGTGCTTTTCCCAGGCGGCCTTGGACGGCGACGACTGCTGTTTCTTGGTTGAGTTCGTTTGTACCCCCGAGGCTTCGGCGGCATTACTTGTTCGAGCCTGCGTCGTTGCGTTCGGTTGCACCGAGGACGAGAGCATGTATTGGGGCTGAACGAAGGCGGATGACGGGCCCAGCTGAAAAGCGTCAATCGTATGACCCGAGTCTGGGCCCGATGCCGTGATGTGTTCGTAGGGCTGCATGAATAGAGGCGGGTCAACAAACGCCCCGCAGTCGGGGCCTGAAGCCGGGTAGCTGGTCCCTTGTCCATTTTCCAGCCAGATGCCTGCGTGCGCAGCTTAATGTTCTGCAAACTCGCCCATCATGTTGAGGGTCGTTGACGTGGTCATCTTGAGTCTTGACAGGGATATCAACCACCCCAAGGAGTTTTCCGACGTTTTTTAAGTCGGCACCAGTTGACAGAGACCATGACGACAGTGCCAAAGAAAAAGAAAAAAAAAACGTTGCCTTTCAGGTGAGGTCGACAAGACGAGCGCGGGGAGCCGGGCACACCCCCCTGAGACACCATCCAACCCAGGTTTCTCGACTTCGGTTCTAGTTTCCCTTCTCACACGGCACGTCAGAATCCATGTCTCATCCTACTCTTCATGATATTCCGCTCGCTAATCCCGCTCAAGCCCTGCCTCGTCTTGGCCGTCCACGGAGCGAAGCCCTGCGGTTTTGGTCTCAGGCATGCATTCCAGCTACCCGGTCCGAGCTTCAGGACTTATCACGACAGCATCTCTTATTGGCCTCCTCGAACGAAAGCCCACCAAAGTCCTAAGTCAGGCGGGTCTCGATGCTCTGCGTCTCCAATGAGGAGGCGTGAGCAAACCTGCACATTTGCATGGACAGCGTCAAGGCAAGTATCCCGCTGAATAGCCTCAATAGACTGAATAGACTAAGTGGTCCGCTTTAATTCTGTCTCACCGTCACCTTGCATTACGGCCATGTCGGGGGTTTCCAGCCATCAAGCGACCTCGCATTGTACTATGGCCGCCGCATAAGCCTGCCCACGCACTTTGCATGACACAATAGCTTCTACCGATACAAGCAAGTCTACGGTCTCTCTATCTCCTGGAAGTTCTCTGTAGCCAGATCGTTCCCGTCCCAGGAAAAGAAATTGTAACGCGGTTAAACTTGCAACCCTGAGATGACTGCGATAGTGATCAGTCTATACACTGATGATAAATAGAGCTAACGCTGACCAGCATGTCCGCTCTTTCTCTTGTTTTACACCGCAGGATTTGTTTAATATTTGGAACTTTCTACTCCAGATTCTTCTCATTTTCTGTACGTGCCCTCTACCAACAAGTTGCGATGAAAACTGACCGACCTAGACCAGTGGCCCTGGCGTTCAGACCAAGTCAAGCCCCAATACCCAGTGCCATGGATCACGGCAGCACCAGAACGATCGTTAGTCCCACCAACCGAGATGACCTACTGCATGGCATAGGATAACCCCAGTGTTAGGGTGTACCTGTCTTTGACGGGCAGCGTCGGTCGGCGTCTTTGTCCAACAATGCTCCTAAGCAGGCAAAAGGAAGAATGATGGAAATGTGGCTCTCGCAATCCGCCGAGAACGAGCCGTTCCATGGACTTGCCCCTGTGACGCAGGAAAAAGTCGTGGAAAAAGAAACGGGGCCTGCAAAAATGTGACGAGTCGAGTTGTCTTGTGCCGGGTACGCAGTGCTGAGCCTGTCGATCAGGCATCCAATGAAGTGACGTATTATTCAATGAAGGCGGTCGCGTTCACCGCCCTGCCCTGCACTCCGTGTCTTGAGCTTCCCAGGTTACACAGTGTGATATTGACTCGCCTTTTGTCTCTCTGGTGTGGCCTATGAGACCGTCTTAATGTGTGATAAGTCAGACCGGTTTTAATGTCGTCTATCCCGTATTGCAACTACACGGTATTGTCGTATTGCGCTCTTACTCGAGTCTCGCATTGTGAAGGCTGGGCGGCTGGTTCCTAGATTCTTTGCAAAACGCACCTTGATGACCTCTTTGAGATGGCGTAGCTAACTGAAGATTCTGTTTACTAAGGTATGAACCTACCATAGCTAACGTACGAAACATCTTCACACTGATTTTTCTTGTACCCATCCCTCACAATAATTCCCATGGCAGATTATTTGGGTGTGTTGCTCACCGCGCCAAGCATGTGACTGCTGAACAGGCTATCGGCGAAGCATGTCACAGCGGTAGCTCGCCTCGATTGAGAAAGGAGGGACAGAGGATAACATTGTCCGATTTGGCTGGTACGAGAAATAAACATGGTACTCGTGACCATACCAGCCAGCACAGCATAGAACGAGGAGTCATGTGGAGGCGGTGACGGATCAGTCTCCGAACTCGACGACTCGTCGACAACTCGCTCTGAAGATGTACCCTACGGCTTATTCATGATCCGCCTGAAACCCGATGCTGCAGGACCTCAAATTAGCTTCCAGTCCCTCCAAGCTAGGTAGTGACGATCCTGTCCGGCCCCTTGAGCCGCCCGAGCATAGTGAGAAGTGCCGCTAAGGTACACAAAGTCACTAAGCTGAAGAATCTTATTTTCAAGGAATAGGAACCTAGACATGCGTGGAGGCCCAGGCAGAAAATTAGGGATCATATTTCATAGACAAAGGACTCTGGCAAACATCTGCTAGCAGGACACACGAATCGGCGAGACATGGTTGCTACCTGAAACCTCGGGGGAACTTGGAAGCACCCTTTGTCAATACTGTGAGAACTTCAATCTAAGACTGCTAAAAACTCAGGTTCAACCGCCTCTAGTGAAGTTGAGAGCAGTACAATAAGATATTTAGATAACGTGTATGTAGCACACAGAGACAAGGGCTCTTAGACGCCGTTGTCATCTCTGGTTGGTACATACGACCATACCCACTAGAAAATACGGGATCCCGTCCGCTCTCCCTTAGTCAAGCTGGTGAGGGGCGAACTAGTACTCGGGTCGGTGACGACCGGGGAATCCTCGCTGTTGTATGTTATCTTTTTGCCTTTGTGATACCTCAGACTAGGGGGATTTGAGCTATGCTATCGCCAGCCCAGGTACATACGACCATAGCTCTCAGAAAATACGGGATCCCGTCCGCTCTCCCTTAGTCAAGCTGAGAAGCGGAGGCTTCTCTGGTTCCCAACCACACCACGTGACCACCCCGCCTGCCCCCGATCGGACAGTCCGGCGTGGACCCTCTTTCTCGGTTGGCCGCCGTTCCGGTCCCACCGTTTTCCGTCCTGTCTCCGTTCAGCCCAAACGGCCGTAACCGCCCGTCCTCCGAACATACGGCACCCCCCTTCCTGTAAGCGCCGTACGCCACCTCCACCATGTGTGTCCCTTGGTCCCTACCTCACCCCCTCCTCGCCTGGAGTGGTAGGCTGGTAATTTCAAGTTCTTAAATCGTGAAAAACTGGTGGCGATAGGAGATTTCCATTGGTGTGGGGGTTTGTTGGTGGTCGGGGTCTACTGTATCCCTCGGTCCAGTTCTGGTTGCACTTCTCCCCAGTGCATCTGTTTCTCCATCTTCCCTTTGCTTCCTTCCCCTCCTGAGCCCTTTCTGTTCTTCCTCTCTGTCCTTCTTATCTGTATTCTTTGCTGTATTTCCCTTTCTCTGTGTGCATTTAGTCGCATCATCGCTGCTCTTGTGCCGTCTATTATCTTTCAGCTCACCTGGCTTGGATAACTGCTCTCCTAGAAATGGCCACTCAGAAAGTGAACGCTTCGAAGCGCTTTCAATTCAGCGATCTGGATGCCCAGAGAGCCAAGGCAGAAGCTGACCTTGCGAACTTGAGGCAGAATCCGATCAACGAGTCTCGTGTGCTCGTCCCAAAGTCGCAGGACCGTCGAGATCAGCTTTGGGAGGATTGGAACACGTAAGGAAGGTCTCTCATCTCTAATGGCCCAAAAATGCTAACACCTCTGTCGTATAGATATTTCAGGCATGTCTTAGCACAAGATCCAGACCGCATCTGGCTGGATTTGTGCGATGGTCTCTCGGGCGCATTTGACCACTGTCGCCTTTTCCTCTCGACACTCGTCGACCGCGCAATTGCCGTTCGCCCACGTTTAGGACCAGAGGAATATGCCGAAGTCAGAACGATCACATCCGCGAACACAGTTTTGGATATTTGGAAACACCTAGTGGGTCAAGCGGATACTACTGTATTGCAGCAAAAGAGGCAATCCGATCCTCGCAATAAATCGCATTGGTCTCTACGCTACTCAACCCGTGAGGACACTCACGGGCAGGCCAGTGTTATCACCAAGGTGAGTTGCCTGCAGCAAAGGCTGGACAGAACTGGGAGACTAACGCTTTTACATTATGAAAGTGGATACAGCAAGACTTGGCACCCGCCAAAGGCCTGTCGCTGAAACAGACCTTCGTCAAGAGAGAAGCGACCTCAGCCGATATCATTGTCCTCCTTCAACCTGTCTGGTCGAGAGCCGATGCGATCCCATGCACCCCCGATGAACGCATTGCGTTCCACACGGTCATACTCCTCGAAGGAATGGGCGGCTGGCGCCCAAATATCCTAATGGAAATGAAATATCGACAAGTCAGCTTTGCGATTGTCCGAGATCTCAACAACCGCAGCGAGACCAAACTTGTTGCTACTGTTTCTATTGAACAAAACAAAAGGGACCAGAACAAAGCTCGTACTGCCCAGAACGAATTGTAAGTAATCTTCATTTAAATCCTTAGTAAACGATGGAATTGATGTATCCCACCTAGGATGTCCTTCTCGGTAACGATTGTTCCCCAACCCCTTCTTTGCCTTGGGTCGTTGCTAGTAACGCGAGCTATCAAAGATAAGGCCTTTCAGGTGCCTTTTGAGTCGCTTGAAGATTTGCTTCGCCAACCTCACCTTGATGGTGTTGATTATGTTCCGCTTGCATGGAGAGAAGACGTCCTGGATGAGATGATCATCCCGTTAAAGTATCATCTCTTCTGGGAGCTGTGGAATAGAACATTCTTTGTGTCGGGGGCCCGTGAGAGAATGCGCCCTTACTCAATGAGGGTCGGTGCAGGTCGTAGGCTGGGTCAGTATTTCCTCTCTGCATGATTGCTTGCTCACTCTTTCTAATTATGCGAGAACAGGCGCATTGAGCCAGCCGCTGCGCAATTACATTCTGTCAAACTCAACAGCGGTGTATGAGCGCAGCTATCAGAGCAGACATGTTCAGTCAAACCTTGCCTTCCTGGCCTTCGAGAACCACGTCAGCGAGGATAGTGACTTGTTCCAATTCTTGCAGAATGCTTGCCTAGGCAGGGACCAAGGTGCTCCTGTTTATCCAAACTGCGAAGACCTACAAGGATTCGAGCGACGTCGGGACATTCAGGACCTTCGCAAAGAGTATGCCAAGGTCGTGGCACAACAGTCGAGCGCATGTCCCGAAGCCTGCCGCATTTCGGCACGTATTTCCTGGATCATCGATAGCTTGTCGGATCTGAAAGTTGAGGAGCTCCGAAAAGAGTACTTTCAAACTGTCGACAGCCTTCGCAGTCAAGGGTTGGGTACTAGCGCTGTTAGGGATGCTGTTTCGACTTCAAACCCGCGCAAGAGCCACTCATCTGGCAATTCCAAGGAAGCAGCAACGATTGGGAACTTTCTGCTCGGAATCGGCGACGAAAAAACCGAGAATGCAACGACGGTCTTCTCGGGCATGACAATCGCATTTCTTCGTGGCCACCCCCTTCCTGCAGATGCCCATATCTATGCAGCGCCGAGGAGCGATGAGCGGACAAAGGCCCACGGGCATCGATGCCTTCTTTGCGAGTTGTCATTTTCTAGCGGAGGCAGTTTGACCAGACATACCAAGAGGCAACATAAAACCATATTTCAGGAGCCGTTTCCTTGCCCAGAGTGTCGAAGACTAGGGAAGGAATCCATCGTCGCTGCCGAAGGATCACCCTGGACCAGCCATGTCGTTCGTTGCCACGGAAAGGGTAATGCTCCTACTTTACGGTCTATAGAGCAAAAGCCTTACGAGAAGGTCGAATGTCTTCTTTGTAACAAGAAGTTCGCCCAAGGAACGGGGATAAGTCTCCACTTCACCCGACACCACGTGGCCCGTGGGCATCTGAATCAGCCTTTTTCCTGTCCAGCCTGCGACATAAAGATTGAGAACCAAATTGACTGGGTTTCACACCTAGAGACAAAGCATCCGATGAATGCAGTGCTACAACGGCCTAGGGCGAGGGGGGGTGTCGCCGGCGAGGGAAGTGTTAAGCTTAAGGCAGCCACCTCTCGCGCTCGCCAGAAAGGGATGCAATCTAACGTTAACATATTGGGAGCCACGGTCTTCAGTACAGCCGTAGGCGCGCTGGAGACACGTGTCCTGCCGGATTGCCCTCCCACCGTGGTCGCTTATTGCGAGCAGAAGGTGCAAGGGAATGCATTCAGCCCGTTCAAAAATGAAGACTCTGGTTGGGAAGAGTGGGATAGAGGAACGAGCCCAGACCCACACGCAAATGAGGAGTTCTGGGTAGAAGGTTGGGATTGATGGTAAGCCATGAGAGCTCTCGTACTGCTCTAGTGCAGACAATAACGGGAATGAGAAGTTCGATGGAGGCGGGCTTAGGCGTACCACGACTCATGGGATCGTGTGGAGAAAACGAGTTTATAGTCAACCGATGAGTGATAGCATCCGAGCGTGTAGGGAATAGGAGATCCACATATACACTAGCATAGCCACATTTTAAAGCAAGGCACCTACCCTCTCTTCGACTTCCTAGGAAGTCATGCAACAGAAGACAGAGCAGGACCGTGATCAGGCGTGCCCAAGCGTTCCCAATCTCCTTCAACAGCTCGCATGCAGAACACCTCGGCTGGGTCCGAAGGCATATATGAATAATGAAGAACTCATGTCTGCAAGCTAGCAGAGTGTCTGCTTCTACAACGGGTGATTCTGGTGGATTTAGATGTGTGAAGTGAATTTCATTCCCTTCAGCTAATTAGCCGCGATGAGAGGCATCCTAAAGATGATGCATGATCGTCGATCTGAATATGTCTGACAGTGATGGTTGCCCCTAGAATCGCGGAACAACGTGTCGGCTGTGGCAAGATGAAGCACTCAGTGTCCGTTAGGCTGCCGGTCAATCTGATTTAGGAACATGCCGATGACTTTAGAATAGGTTATGTCTACGTGACGCGCTCTCTGACTCGCCACTGCGTCGAGCGTCTTACGCTTGGACCGCAGATGGTATTCGCGCATGCGACGGTGGGTGTACTAGGACTACGCTGTCTGGTATCCTCCAGCCTCACTCTCGATCACTCAGTCCCCTGTGCTAGCTCGTCACAGCAGACGAAACCAGACAGCGACCGCATTACATACCAGTCCGCCTTAGGCACAGCTCTGGATCGCGACCCCAGTCTGCCACACCCCGCCCGAATTCATTAGTTAGCAAACGGGCTAAGCCATCTCTACCTCCTAAGTAGATGCGATAGCCCCAACGTGGTCTTTATACAGCCTCACGATGGTGTTGACAGCAGAAGTGCGTGTCACACGGGGAGAACGAAGTGGCGGAAGATCTTCGGCGCTAGTGTCGAGCCCAACGGTCTGGCCAATAATGTGGCTGTGAGGGATCTGACGTGGTACCGATTTTCCATCGTCCCGAGGTTTTGCCAGCCTGTTTGATTCGAACATCTCAAGCAAATAACACTTTTCTGGTTCCAGTTGTCCGCCCTCGATCCGCGCCCATCTGCCTCTATGGAAGTAAAGAAGAAGCTAGTTGCTGGAATTTGGTGGGTCAGGTGCCGGAGCGGTAGCGGGGCATAGGGATGCGGGGGACAAGCGCGAGATTGCGGGCACGCCATGTCCCAGAACACCGTTGTGAGGCTGAACCGTCTAAGATCCCGACCTCTGAGAAACTACGCGCCAAAATCAGCAAAAAAAACACGAAAGTTTCGAGATTCCATTCAATCTCCGAGGCATTAACGTCATCAACGCTCCCTGGATGAACTTGGGCAACAGTCAATTTATGGATAGGCGTGGATGAATGAGGACTTATTATATAGTACATCGACTGATTTACTAGAAGAACCATCCTTTCCACCTCTAATAGAATTGCCAAGGTGGGTTTGCCTATTGTAATAGTCTGATCGTGGTCTGGCTAGGCCCCTGGAAGGTCTAAGATATCGATAATCCACTTTCGGAACGTTGAACCGACCCAGTTAGCAAGCTCGCGCACTACAGCAACAATCGTATAGAGACCAATAAGGGTATTTGTATCCCCGACTGACATTTCCCCGACTACTTCCAAACGATCACCTCTGTCGCAGGCGAAAAAGAGTTTCCAGTTGTGTTCAACGCTTAGAAGCAGCGGCAACGTTACGATGGTGCGCTATCGCTGTGCACTATCCAGTGTCTTTGCTGTATCTGAATTGAAGAAGTCGTTCATACGTTGGTGCCATGCGGCAGTCCACACCCCAAGACAGTAAATCCCCGACTCAGTAGAGTAAAAAGAACCCGCCAATTGATTAGATAAATGTTAATATGCAGATAGTAGCTAAATCATCAAGACGTAGTGGTCAAGGAGGGTTGGTGTAACTGAAGGAAAGTCACTGTGGAACTTGCAGAAAGACTGGTCATAATGCAAGGACGTGTCAGGTTATTATTGAGACATCTGGGGAAGAGTATAGCGATTAGTTTCAATTGATTGAATGCTTTGTTGTATTTTTATGCTTGTTCTTATTTTAAAGGTGAAGAAAAGTGCAGCACTCACTTGTCTGCGGCACTTGCTTATCATGAACGGAGGACCATTTCAAAAGTCATGTCCCGGGCTTAAGCCACACTTTTTTAAATAGCCAATCAGAGTGGGCGCGGTACATGAGGTACTTTACATCATTTACATCCCCTACAAGCTCGAGATCTATAGCGCATTAAACACTGCTAGCAGGTGGCAGTGGGCGCTCTTAGCCTCTGAAGACCTCTGGAGATACAGGGAGCTACAGTGGAGCTAAGGAATAAGAGCCCTAAAGGATATGTACTGCTAAGTAGCTGGCAGGGTTCCACCCAGCCCCACCAGGCTGAGCCACCCCCGGGAAAGCTTTATTCCATGATTCTTCGTCAGCCTCCATCTCGATGACTCGTTGCACCATCATCTGCGAAGCTAATTCGACATTAGGTCATTAGAACACGTTTCTTCTCCAAGGCCCTTGCGTTTCAACCACTTTCCTTCGGTGAAATCTAAACCGTCTGCTTCTCGACAGACGCTTAGCTCTTGATATCATTTGAGCGAGTTGACTCACGTTTGAGACCTTGCGCGGGATCTGACCGTTGCTATACGGCCTCCTGCGCTCCAAACATATTTGACTACCCCACAGCAGCCAAAACGTGAGTACATATCGCCTGCCATGATCTAGCTATACGAGATATGTGCCCTCCTGCTGACTAGCAAATTAAGGCAATGTCGAATGAGAAACCTCTCCATGACGCAGTGCGGAGAGGGGATGTTAGGGGGATTCAACTGTTACTCGAGAAAGGTGGCATCGACCCTGACTCAAAGGGCAACACTGGTAAGACGCCACTGTCATTGGCGGTGAGGGACGGGCACGAGCCAATCGTAAAGTTACTGCTTGCAACAGACGGCGTCAACCCGGATTCCAGGGACGACAACGGTTGGACGCCCCTCTGGTTGGCAGCAGAGAACGAGCGTTGGGGGGTGGTCAAGCTGCTGCTTGAAATGGATGGCATCGACCCAGACTCTAAGGATAACACTGGTCGGACGCCACTCTTGTAGGCAGTAGAGAAGGGGCATGGGGAGGTAGCCAAGCTGCTGCTTGAAAAGGGTGGCATTGACCTAGACTCCAAGGATAACACTAGTCGAACGCCACTCTCATGGGCAGCAGAGAACGAGAGTAAGGAAATGGCTAAGCTACTACTCAAAAAGGGTAGCATCAACCCAGACTCTAGGGATAATACCAATCGAATGCCACTCGTAGGCAGTAGAGAAGGGGCATAGGGAGGTAGTCAAGCTGCTGCTCGAAATAGTATTGAAAATATCCGGGTCTCTAGAGCAGGATCTCATCGTGCCGTCACCGAGTCTTAAGCAGGATACATATGGCGTTTGGCTTAGAAGATTTGACGATTCAACTGCAATTGCCGAGTTTTGTGTTCCACTCATCTCGCAACCAGCACCTCATCCATGGACCCCTTGCATTTGCCCCTCTTCGCCTTTCTTGGCATCGGGTAGCTTGACCTCGAAGGCCATGATCAAATCCTCACAGCGCTGAAGGTCGTGAGCCCACTGGAGTAGACGGGTCCTGAGGGGGGGTTTGAGGGTCTTTCGATCGATCGAGAGCGGATCTTCCGACAGTTCGAATATTGTGTGATCTCTGATTTGCTGGAAACGCCATATTTCGGAATCGTATTGAATCGCAAGATACGTGTAGTGGGCTCCAAAGGCCTTGGAGATTTTGTACTTGCCATAAACCCACGCGCATCGTGCCAACAGTTGATCGACAACTGCAACGGCGCCGATTGTGCCAGCAATGGGTTCAAAACCCGACATGATTCGTGCCAGGGAGGGACAAGCTGTACTTGGCCAAGGTAGATGTTTTTCCAACAACAGGTAGAGAGTCATTGTGTCCGTCCTCCAGATTCCACTGGCTTCATAAGAATGAGTAGTTTGGCGGCCCTGGCGCCAGCCTAGTCTCGTATTCACATGTGAGACACGCCACGGGCGACATAATGGTCATGCTTGCGTCATTCATAAAAGAAGGCGGGCTTGACCAATTGGAAGTTGTTGTGATCCGCATTTGGGTGACCTGATTTGTCCTGACCGTCACTGTGCAGAAGCACTTTCAGAGGGCAACCAATGATACAGACAAGCCAAAACCACAACTCGGTCGTTATCACAAGCTGACGATATTCAATTTGTCATAATTGCCGCAAGGTGGTCACGCTCGGGATTTCTAGGATGGTTTGTCACCCTAGACATGTTAGCTGCGAAGCCCCAACTTTGGTGATTGAGTTCTCTTTCTTCCTTCATGCCACCATCGCCAAATTCCAGGCCTGAGGCGCATCGTCCAAGCCCCAACATAACAATACTACTCAGACTGTTTTCCGTCAGCTTTTCAAATGGCAGACGCTTTGGCCGTGTTTGGTATTTACTCTTACGCCTTCAAGTTATTCGCGAAAGTCCTCAAAGCGCGAGGTGGCTTGGGATCCGAATGGCGTTTACAGTCTTCAAAAATGATCATTGAGAGGGCAAGGTTGGAAACGACCATGCAACAACTAGCAAGGGCAAATCTTGACACGTTTTCGGGTCTGAAGTCAGTCGTGGTGGGATTGCTTTCAGACATGACAAACAGTCTAGAGAATGCTGCGACTCTGGCAAACGCTATCGAGTCACGAACGGGCTCAATGGCCGTACTCCAATTCGCATTCCGTGAAGATGCATGGAGACAGACAATGGACAGAATCATCGAGATGAACGCACAGCTTGAAAAGGTTGCGACAATCGTCGCGAAACAGAAACGCGACGAACCAGAGACCAATGATTCCGCCGGGATGAGCGAGTCAGCCAACCTTCCAGAGCCAGTCATGAATGAGATATTGAATACTCTACACAATCGCACAGGCGAACCCCCCGAGAAGCTAGAGCAGCACCTCAAGCTTATGGATGTTCCAGTTTCCCCGAAAATCTCGCCGTCAGCTGAGGAGGAGCCCAGTGGCTCACTTATTGAACGTGTTGGAACCTGCTGCGGCATGCTTTTGAAGGCCTGCGGGAAAAAATACTCGAACTTTGTGGAAATTTTGGATTGTTTCCAGTTATGGGTGCGCGCAGTCGAATCGGAAGGCCTCTACGATGCTATAGATCAAGCTTCTCAAGACCCAACAAACATCGATCGACAATCACTGGGACGCCTACTGCTCCCAACAGAAGTCCAGATTGGAGAAATCCTCGGTAAGTCGATATAATACCGCCTTGGGTTGATCTGAACAGTGCTGATAGTTAGGGCAGTGTGGTGGCAGCAAGAAATAAGTGACAAGTCGACGGACGGAGAGTTGCACATATTGCTTAGCCAGTGTGCAGATGCTATGATGGAAGCAAAGCAAGACTTCCCATGGCTACAGACTTCGGAACCGGGCGACATTAAGGTTCCCAGAAGCGATATTGATGGTTTGACTGGGGCCGCTCTGGAAATTGTTCAGCTGTTGGTCAACAACCTCGCAACTTGCCTCCCATCCATTGTGGACTTCTGTCGTAAGAGGCAGAGGAGTGAAATCAGCGCTGCAGATGTAGCTGAAATGCTCCAACTTTCAGTGGAACTGATAGAACCTGCTTCTGAGGCGCTATCGCAGGCTGCGGCCAACGCAAGGGCCGACAGCACGTCGACGGATGAGAGCAAGGTCGATTTTGATCACATACGGAGTGTATTTGACAAACAGTCGGCAGAGTTGACGAAGTGGAGAGAGAAACACGGACAAGATATCGTGGCCAAACTTGCGCAAAAGAATGATGCTAAGCTGGCGGCTGTGGCAGACACAGTTGGGAACATTGCCGACTTCCTTGGTAAGTGATTCACCCGATATAAAAACAAATTCGTTGGATTAGCTGTAGCGCGAAGTTGAGCTGCCTGCGTTACTCAGGGTGAAGCCCGGCGCGCAGCAAACTGGACAGAGTGCCGGGTCGATCATGAGCCATTTCGAGGCGGATATCAAGGCTCTGAACGAACTAGACTCCCAACTAGCATCGACTGAGCCACCACCGACGTTTTCGAAAACAGACAAGAATCCAATTCCTTTTATTGATAAAAATGGAAATGTTCAAATTGGGTAGCCGCGTTTCATTTGATCTTTTGAGTTTATATTTACTGTTATTGATCCATGGAATCTCAGGTAATTGGTCATAATTCTTTTCTAAATCGAAACTGTGAAGACGTCAATATCACACTTGGTCACGTTGAGACGAGAACGAATGAAGGAAGAGACAATGAAGTCTGATGTCGTAGCAAAATGATATTGCAGACTGCCATGCGTACCCCCCCGTGCTACGGGTGTTTTGAACGTGGCCGTATTGCCATGTTGGTTCGCTCGTGCAGCTGAGCCATGGTTCGTCCCACGCAGTCCCACCATCCCTCCTAAGCCGCAGGCATGCCGTGTACGCATCCTCACTGAAATTCACGGCGTGCTTTCAAGAGATGAGGCAAGCAACGTGCTGCTTCCATGTCTCATACCCACTTGCAAGGGCCACTTCGCGACAGTGATCTGCTAATGGGCGAGCGCATGGTCCACGGCTACCACCGACCCTTCTACGGATTAGTGTTGTTGCAAATGGTGCCATAAAGACGTGGGAAGGCTAAACGGCAGCAGGTAGCTTGCTGGGGTTAATAATGAAGTGTTACGGAAAGTCGTTACGGCGCCAATAGTCGGTCAACGCGTATGTCCTAGTCCTGACACTGCGGCAATTTCGTGATTCGTCAAGATGAGACTTGGGGTCTCAGTTCGACAATGATATCAACCAACCATTTCAGAAATCCCACTACGCAGGGTGCTTGCCACATATATGGCACCTCCTATCACCTGTGACAGTACGTAGAATGTCAGCAAATCAGTTTGTGATGTATTCGAAACTCATGCCTAGATGAATTACGAGGTTGCCTAAGAACATAGCGCGGTCCGGATGGTCTGATGGGGTGGCATCGACGGCCTCCCGTGCCACGCGAATGGCTTCCTCGAGATCTGCCATCGCTTCTGTGCGTGAGTACCTGTTGCCTAGACGAACTCCGAGGTTGTTCAACAACCCAGCTCGGTTTGGGTCGCCCGGCGCGAGAGTATCGACGGCTTCCCGCGCCATGCGAATAGTTTCCTCGAGGTCTGACATCAGTGTGGTCCGTGAGTACCTATCACCTAGAGAACTGGCTGTTCAGGTAATTCAAGTCCGAAGTCTTTGCGAGGGATAAAACTTATCCACCTGTCTTCGAAGCTTTAAGCCAGAATAGAATGGATCCTGGTGTTGAATGAGAGTGGAAGATGATCATTCCCTTCGACTTCACCCGATGGCTAGAATCACGGCCAAGCCACGCACCCACTACGGCGAGCTATCATATGCTTAATTGCTATTGGCAACTACTGAGACTTAAAGCTAACTGGGCATCTTCGTGGCTTGCCGTACTTGGCTTTCAGCTGGCAGAACTTGAATTTGTTGTAACCACCCTTTGGAGAAACTGAGCTTCTGTGATGGAGGCTCTCTAGTCATAGCAGCGTCATGGCTCGTCTTGAGACTTTCAGCTGACACTCAGCGCGTGCTATGTTGTCAGGTGCCCGCAAGCTCCGAAGTTAGATTTGTAACTCCTCGCAAATCCACCAGTGCAGGGTAGCCACATGCTCAAACCTGGTGCATTGTCATTAATTTATGTAGGATCACTCGACTGACTGGCATGCACGCGGGCGCCACGGTGGAATATGCCCGTCAAAGCCCTTTTTGTGGTAGTAATCCATCTTTAAAGGCCCCTGGCCAGATGCGGGGGACAGCCCACTACCCCGGAAGCCCAGACATCCTCAAGCCATGTACTCGGGTTCCGCCGCCGAAAACATGCATATAAATAGGGGCGCCCACTGCTATCTGAATAGTAGGAGAGAGACCACCAGCAGTGCATCATGGCCTTCCCAATCTCCCCAAAGCGATTTGCCTTGCTCGTCGGCATCGACTTGTACTTGAATGACGGCTCAAGAAAGAATGAAAATGGAGAGCCATTCTCTCTCGGAAAGCTTCGAGGCTGTGTCAACGATGTCGGGGCGGTTGCGGAGTTACTTCGAAATGAATTCCAACTGGAGGAGCCTCGCATCCTCACTTCTCCCTTGACCCCGTCAAGCTTCACGTGTCCCACTGAGCCGACTGAGCCGTCAGATCGTCGACCCACATTTGGCAACATCAAGAGGGAATTCGACACCGTGGCTGAGTAGGCTGGTCCTGGTGACCTCTTCTTTTTTCACTTCTCTGGGCATGGGGCACGGCTGCAACCGACAAGCAAATCGCCCCCCGGGAGGCCGACAGACCCATCCCTGATGACGATGGACTTTTGCTGCGGAAAACCTACAGTAAGAGGATGGCAGCTGAACGAGTGGCTGAAAAGGCTCAACGAGAAGAAGATTCGGACCATTGTCATACTCGACAGCTGCCACTCTGGCGGCGCCTTTAGGACTGGTACAAGCTTTCGAACTCCAGAAGGCTGGAAGAGCATCCCCAACCTTCCCGCCGACGAAGAGGCCATCACAGAGACTGCTACCGAATTGGGCGGCCGCGATGGGGAGTTGGAAAGGTCCTGGTCCATCAACCCGGACGGATTCACGCTGATGGCAGCCTGCGAAAGTCACGAGCTGGCCGCAGAGAAGACTCTCAACGGCACATCTTACGGCGCATTCACCCATGGACTCTTGGCGTGCCTCAAGCAGAACCGACCAAGCGAGGCAATTGTGACTTATCGGAATCTGCGCGACCAGATAGTCAAGCGGGTCAAGGGACAGACTCCTCGGGTGTACGGTCGAGACAGGCTGGTATTCTTCGGAGACGAGGAACCATTCTCGACAACACCCCTCGTCGTGCGACTTGAAGGAGAGAAGATTTATCTTCCCATCGGAAAAGTTCACGGTGTTCGGGAGAGGTCCGAATTCACAACTTATCCGCCTACACGGCACGCAACGTTTACGGTGGATCGGGTCGACGACCTTGAATGCAGCGCCCCGGTGCCATCGGACCTCCACGCGCAGACTCTGCAACAGCACCACTGTCAGATCGTTCCGCGTCGGTGGAGTTTAGGAGACGACATTCTCCAAGTGCTTGTCCATCCCCCTCTAGGGAGCGAATTCCAGCAGGCGCTTCATGCCGCTCTTCAGGATAGGATCGTTGGAGATATCGAGATCACCGAACCCAACGACAGCTACGGACCTGACTCCGCCGTGTTCAGGGTGACACAGCGTGGCAATGACGGCATCGACCTCGCCGGATCTCCGTCTTTGACCGGGTACGAAGGTCCGGTGCGCGGGTTGGACCTCACAGGCATCAACACCGCTCAGGGGGCCACAAAATCTGCCGTTGCTTTGGCTCACTTGACCCGGTTCAGACAAATCCTCAGCCTCAGTGGCAACGCGTCTCATCAACTTGCGCCGTTCGAGCTGACTCTAAAACCGAAGATTTCTGGGGGCAACCTCTCGGGTGGCCAGGGAATAGAGTTCGTGTTCAGGAACACAACCAAATCTCAGCTCCACTTCACGGTCTTGGTGCTCAGTTCTGGATTTCATGTGAAGCAGCTTTACCCTTCGCAGGATTTTCCAGAATCGGTGGATCCGGGCCACAAGGTTTCGTTCACCTTTAACATGACGATACCTGACCCGCTCAACGGTTATGGAGAGCAGCGAGACATAATCCGTACAGTTGTCACGAGAGGCAGGCGGCTTTCCTGGAAGAGCCAGGAACTGCCTGACATCTGGAATGCTGATCAGCTGGCCGACGAGCGCAGTGGCTTAGGGAGGGACGCGAATTTGCTGTTCGAGTGTAGCGTCTGGGTCAAGGACAACGTACTATTAACAACAAAGCAAGGTAAAGGAGATAAGGTCTACTGGATGTCACACTTAGATGGTTAATCGGACAATGTTTCGCTTCTCTTGCCTCCGTTCGCCGACGGAAGCTTCAGCCTCTTGCACCGTTCGTAGGCGCGAATCGCGTCTCATCAAGATGCTTGTTGCCTTTGTGGTTGCTCTAGCTTCTGCGTCGCGACTCTGTGGCGCGCTCATCGTTCGGGCGCGACCAGCCGATTCCCTTCGTGAAGCAGGACGGTCCTGCATAGCGTAGGATACTTTACGAGCCATCGTCCACGCCCGCTGCCAGAATATATTTTTGGCCCTGCAGGTCGAGGAGTGGGGTTGCGAGGTGCACACAATACCAATATGCATAAAGTCCAAAGTACCACTGCGCTTAGCGTGATAAAGCACAACGCAACAGGGAGGTTGACTGCGGGGAGCAGGTGGAGCCGTAGGCAGGCAGGTACCTAAACCTTTGTCGCAGTAGGCTGGGGGGAAGCGTACGATCATCGGCACTAAGAGTCCCCATTTTCTGGGAGATCACTTGGGGAGCCGGTCCCTCGGTGGCGTACGGAGTTTGCCGTATACGAGAAAGCACATGAACTTTGTTGAGCATGTCTGTGATCCTCGTCCATGCAATTCGCGCGGGAACTTACTTTCACACAGAATTTCCGGAATACATACCGCGAGCTAACCTGTCAGCTGAAAGTCTCGAGACGAGCCATGACGCTGCTTATGACGAGAGGGCCTCCATCCCAAGAACTCAGGTTTTCGAAAGAGTGGTTACAACGAATGCAGATTCTGCCAGCTGAGAGCTGAGTGCGCTAAGCCACGAAGATGCTCAGTCAGAATTGAGTGTTAGCAGTTGCCAATGGCATTTAAGCATGTGATAGCTCGACGCAGTGGGTGCGTGGCTCGGCCTTGATTCTAGGCAGGGGCTGAGGTCAAAGGGAATAATGCATCTTCCACTACCATTCAGCACTGGGACCGATTATATCTAGGGTTTTAAAGCTTCGAAGACCTGTGGATAGGTTTCGTCTCTGGCAAAGACTTCGGACTACTAACGAGCCACTTCGAATACCTGGGAGACTCAGTTCTCTAAGTGATAGGTACTCACGGACCCTAGCGATAGAAGACCTCGAGGAAACTATTCGCATAGCGCGGGAAGCCATCGATGCTCTCGCGCCGAACGACCCAGACCGAGCTGGGTTGTTAAACAACCTTGGATATTATCTAGGCGACAGATACTCACAGACTGGAGCGATAGCAGACCTCGAGGAAGCCATCCGAGTAGGGCGAGAAGCCGTCGATGCTACCCCACTAGATCATCCGGTCCGGGCTAGGCGGCTAAACAACCTCGCAAATAGTCTAGGCGGCAGATACTCACGGACTACAGAGATGGCAGACCTTGAGGAAGCGATCCGCCTGACACAGGAAGCCATCGATACCACCCCTTCAGATCATCCGGACCGGCCAGGATTGTTGGACAACCTCGGAGTTCATCTAGGCAACAGATTCTCGCGAACTGGAGCCATGGCAGACCTCGAGGAAGCCAAGGAATGCTTCGTCACTGCCTTGCGTCAGTCCACCTCCGCTGTGAGCGTGCGTGTCGTAGCTGGACGTCGTCTTCTGTCATCCCCAGCCATACTTCAAGATCGAGAAGCATACGCCATGGCCAAAACAACGATCGACTTGATTCCCTTATTGACGCCCCCTTCTCTGCAGAACTCAGATAAGCGGCACCTCCTCTCCGCCGCTGTCGGACTGTCGTTAGACGCGGCAGCCATTGCCCTTCATACCAACAGAGGCCCTGCTGCTGCTATCGAACTACTTGAGACTGGTCGTGGTGTCATTGCGGGAGCTCTTTTCGAGCAATCCGACCTTGCTGCTCTCGAACGCGAGCATCCCGACCTGGCGCGTTCTTTTATCGACCTGCGAGATCAGCTAGACGCGCCACCGCCGGCGGACTCGCTCGCTACAATCGAGCGCCCCACTGCGGCCGCAGAGACGGAAGGCGATCGGCGCCGCGATGCTGGACCCCGACTTGCCGCTCTCCTTGAGACAATCCGTTCTAAGTCCGGTTTTGAGCGATTCCTGCTCTCCGCGTCGGAAGCCGATAATGCTAGAGGCTGCACGGCACGGCCCGATTGTCGTCCTGAATGTGAGCTCGTATCGCTGCGATGCCTTGGTCATTGAGCAGTCCGGCATCCGACTGCTGGAGCTGCCACACCTCTCCCGAGATGCCATCAACGGCCATGTCCGGGAACTTGAAACTCTCGACACGCTTGGATGGCTCTGGGATGACATCGTCTGTCCCATTCTTAATGCTCTAGGCTTTACTGGGCCTCCGTCAAACAGTCAGTGGCCGCACATATGGTGGGTCCCCACCGGCACATTGACCCGGTTTCCACTCCATGCAGCGGGACACCATCTGAGGCGCACCGGCGAGACGGCCGTCGATCGGGTCGTCTCATCCTACGCCTCGTCCGTCAAGGCGATCATACATAGTCAGCGACGGCCACAGCAAGCACCGCCGGCAGCCCGAGAGTCCCGAAATGCCGTTGTCGTTGCCATGCAGAACACGCCGAAACAGGAACCGCTCAAACATGCGAGCGACGAGGTTGATGCAGTCGTGGCTGTTTGCGAGTCGATGGGATTGCCGCACGCCCGGCCTCGACCGCACAAGGCTGACGTCTCGTCGGCCTTGGAGGCCTGTAGGATGTTCCACTTTGCCGGCCATGGCAGCACGCATCCCACAGAACCGCTGCAGAGCCAGCTGCTCCTCGATGACTGGGATCGGGAGCCATTCACGGTGGCGAGTCTCCTGGAGACCAACCTTACCTCGAAGCCGCCATTCCTCGCCTACCTCTCGGCATGCGGGACTGGTCAGATCCTGGATGAAGGGTCTGTTGACGAGAGCATCCATCTTGCCAATGCTTGCCAGCTAGCGGGGTTCCGTCACGTGGTGGGCACGCTTTGGAGCGTCGATGACCGGTTATGTGTGGACATGGCGAGAATGACGTATGAGTTTCTGCGGGATGAGGGGATAAGGGATGACTGCGTGAGCCGGGGGCTTCACCGGGCGATGAGGACGGTGCGAGACCGGTGGGTGAACGGCGAGGATGCCGGGCGCGGAAAGTCATCGCTGTCTGAACCGGAAAGGGACGCTAAATTGAACCACGGGTCGGAGCCGCCGCGGCCGCTCTGGGTCCCTTATGTTCACTTTGGGGTTTGATATTGAAGTTATATAATGCTTGCCTTCTCAGTTCCGCACGTGCTAGTTCTGGTCCAAGCCATATTGCGCTGAAGGCACTCCTTCGTGATCTGACCTCGTCCTGTCTTTCATTGAGTATGCTTCTTCGCCTTTCCACGTTACACCTGCCGCTCCTTTACCTTCCTTCTTGACTTCGTCTGAATTCGCTCCACGCCATGCACCTGTTTCGTCAAGTATCTATGGTTTCAAGCCACTCGTAAATCTCTACGAAGCACCGCCGTGGCCCTGCAGGACGACCTTGACCGCAACGAGATCTCTCGGCCCGCCGGGACCGCGTTAGACATGAACTCCGAGCCTTCCGTTGCTTGCGATGACGACGCCGAGGGCGTGTCCGTATCCTCTGCCCCTAGAAGACGCGCCGCATCGTCGTACGGCTCCCTCTATTTTCTTAGTGTTGCCTTAGCCTTCCGCGACGCCGCGTTGAGTGAAGCTCCCTTGAGAGCTTTAGATCGGAGATTCAATAGGCAAAAGCTAGCTAGCTGAGCTACTACCATATAGGACACCTTATTATTAGCCCAATCCCTATCTAACGCTTCGCCCACGTCCTTGTCCGGCATATACGGATAGCAATATAGCATCTATAGGTTAGCTCGGTCGATATAAAGGAATAATAAAGACTTACTAGCAATAGTATAGCTATATACAACCTTATACTGTACTATATAGTTAAAGACCTATATTAGCGCTATAGCAATTAGTGCTTCTACCTTATCCTATCCCCATAGCTTAGCATCGCTCTAAGACTTACTGCTATTGATCTGCTCTATGACCTCTATAAATAGCTTCTCCCTCGCAACGGCTAGCTTTAGATACTCTAACATAAGCTTATGGGCTGCCTTATAGTCGTAGACAAACGCTAGGCTCTCGTCTCCGCCCAGGCGCGTTCGGACACCCGCTCCGTCAGGTTTCGTCGGCGGTGGCTTGACTCTCTGCTCGGACCCCACTCGTTTGTTCGGTCCGGTCCGCCGCCGTCGCTCCTGCCTTTCATCGCTCGGGTCCTCCCCAACCAGATGACCATCGCTCGGTTGCGTGAAATCCCGGATGTTGTTGCTGAATCGTAGCCCCATACACCGATATTCTTTGCGCAGCTCCTCTTCGTCCTAGCCGGGACGTAGAATTTCCCAGACAGGATCTTCCACAGCAAGCTTCTCAAAATGATCGACGGCATTGTAACGCTGTCCTCGGCATGTTCTGTCTTACCATGCCCCCACTTTGATCGACCCTGGACGAAAGCGCCTCAAGGGTCATCCCCTCGCGTTGCGGCCATCTCCGAGTCCATGACGTGTCAGGTGGCCTTGTTTGCCTTGGTCGCGGAAGCAAATCCGATGCTCAACAGCCAGTCGCTTGTCCGCGATTCGGCCAGACCAACCGGATAGGAACCCGCGCCAGTGATGTTGATTCTCGCCCCCTCCCCAACGCGCTCTTTTTGTCGTTCCCGTCTTCACCATCAATATCGAGGGCGCGCAAGCCCACGCATTGCCATGTCAGTCCAAACCTTCAATGACAGTCGAGGGGCCCTTTCGCACGGAACGACGGCGGATTTGGTCAAGTGAGGCGGAGCAGAATCGAACAAAGCTCTTCTTGGTCGTGCAAATGAAAGGTCGTGAAGGGTTGGAGAGGGGAGACTGTTGGTCGTCCTCCACAAGCGTCATAGCTGCAAGCCCCGTCATGGTACCATCGTCTCGATTGGGTGATATGCGTCGGCAGTGATTCCCTCCGGCAGCTCAAGGAGCATCGCGTGCGTGCTCGACCCTACCAGAGTATCGCAATCACCAGAGCCGTTGTCGGGGTCTATATTACATCTGCGGTTAATGAACATTCTGTAGGTAGGTGATAAAAGATGTGGCGAGAGATACCTTTTCTCAGCGAGCAATTGAACCGTAGCTAGTAAGGATATAAGAGAAGTCGGTGTTTGATGGTTGATGGTCCTGGTGAAACGAATCACCACTCAAGATAAGGAAGGACGAAGTGGAAGAGGAGGATGCAGGCGACGCGTTCAAAACACGCACGTGTCTAAATGACGCAACCACCGTGACGTGACGGAGAAGCCAATCAAGCGCGGCAATGCGCGATCGCATAAACTGAGGTCGGCAAGTAGGACTAAACAATCAAAAGCGGTGGCGCCAAGTGCTGTGACCTTTTATTACTGGAAAATGTCTTGATTCAACCCGACTTCCTAGGAAGTCGGAGATACTTTAGGCAACCGCTTCTTCGACATAGAGGGCACGGACGAATCGGCAGCTGGTCCATTCCCTTCTCTTCCTCCGCTTTTCTTACCAACCGTACATATTCATCTCGCTCCCCCCATACCTTTCTTACACAAGGGTCTGTAGGTAGTCCCTCGTTGTCGTAGTTCCATGATGCATCCATCGGCGGCGGTGTCGTGCGTGATCATCTCTGATGCCTGTCGGCGAGGTCTTTCCCCTCTTTTCGGCTCCTTCCGGCCCCTTTGTCCTTAGTCATCCTAGCGGCCCGACTGCTCCGTCTGACACAAGGCTCTTGAGGAGCAGCCTTGTCGAAATGCGTCAAGCGAGATGCTCCTAAAATGCTCCTGATCAAACCGAAGCAAGAGAATCCCCGACTGCCCTGCCTACGTATGAACGCCCAAGATGTCAGCAGAATCCGAAAACCTGCGAGGTTTTACCGACGCAATCGTTCAATCCCGTGTCCACCACGCACGCGACAAGTTTCTACAGTCCATCACGAAGGATGACATTCTCGATCTCGTGTCGTCACGTCGCCCTGGGTTTCGTTGCGACTACTTCATGGATCCGGTTCGTGGTAGCTATAATGTCTGCTACTTCGTAGAATTCGAAGACGAAGAAAGATGGGTTGTACGCATACCCATCGCGCCTTGCTTAGCCTTCGGCTCCCGGAGTAAGCTCGAGAGCGAGATCGCCGTGATGCAGTAAGTCTACACCTATACCGTCAGAGCTGGGCTCCTATAACAAAAATGGACAGGCTTGTGGCCGAAAACACAAATATTCCGCTCCCGAAGATCCATGCGTATCAGCTTGGCGATGACTCCCACGCTCTCTCTTCTTTCCTCATCCTCGAATACATCGAGGGGAGGTCCATCTCCCCCAGCCAGCTCGACTCCCTTACGAACGATCAACGAACGCGCCTATACACATCGCTCGCGAGTGTCTACCTCCAACTGAGAAGGCTAGAATTCCCATCAATCGGGTGTTTAGCGCGAGGGTATAAGGGTTTCGAAGTCGGCAAGAGACCAGCTACTATTGATCTTAATATGCAAGAGCTCGAAGGGCTACAGCCATCTACAATCCAGACCCGCTACGGCAATCACGGTATCTTATCCTCAGCAAACGGCTATACAGCCATGTTACTAGAGATCTCAGATAATGCATTCTCAAAAACTCGGTCCCGTGTTCTTGATCAAGACCATGGCGAGGATGCCCTCTACCATCATGATCTATTCCGTCGCTTCGTCGTGGATGAATGGCTGGATACAAAGCTTAACTCGGGCCCCTTTGTCTTGGTGCATGGCGACTTGCAATTGTTCAATTGCCTAGTAAATGAGCAGATGGAAGTCGTCTCTATCCTTGATTGGGAATGGAGTCGGGTCGTGCCCCGTCAGTTTTTCCAGCCTCCCCTCTGGCTCACAAACCGCAACCCCGGCGCCTTATCGTGGGATTACGCCTATAGTCGTTTCTTGGAGAGTTTCGATGAATTCCTTGATGTTACGAGGGCTCTTGAACGCAAGATGTATGGAAATGAGCTTCTGTCAGATGAATGGACTGAGGGAAAGGACGGGTTCCTTGTTGCTAATGCGTTAGAGAACTGGACTGAGATTGATCTCTTCTCTGCTGACTTTATCTCCTGGAAGTGGTACCGAGGGAAGGCAGATATGGGCGAGCGTATTAAGATCTTCATGGAAGAGGATCCAGCTCGCCGCTTCCAAGTTAGTCAGCTGGTCCAGAAACATCATGATTATAAGGGCGAGCTCAGGAAACTAAGGCAAGAAAACCCAGACAATGGAGGCAACGATGAGATTACAGAGGGATTTTCACTTCAAGGAGCAAGCACTGCGTTCTTGGGTCGCGCAAAGAGCTTTTATTCTCGCCTGTGTGCTGTCTTCCCGGTCAGCTCTACCACTGTAGCTCTCGCCGTTATTGTTATCGCTACCGCAACTCACTTCCGTACGAAACGGAATTAATGATTGCGCCTTCTATAGTTATGGTTTTGCCATCAACTCCTTCAACTCCTGCAGCTCTTTGTTCTTCTCAGCGAACTGCTCCTCTAGCCTCTCCTTTGCAAGTTGGTGACCCTCGATAACCGCCTTGTGGTCCAGGGTCGAAGCCTGCTTCCCGCGAGCCCGTCTCACTGCGTTTGAAGATGATGATGCGTAGTATCGCTCGTCTGGACCCATCGCATCATATAGTTTCTGCAACTCCTGTTCCTCATGTTCGATCTGTTTCTTTAATTGTTCTACCTTATCATTCAAACTTTGGAGTTCTTTGATCCGGGCGTCGGTGATCTTGTTCGACATCTAGCGGCCGTCAGAACTTGTCAGATGAATGTGAATACTGCTTGATGGAGTAGGTCTTACCTTGCTAGAAGTATTATAGCCCGGGTTAAGACTAGGCGGTCACAACTAGCAGAACCGTAACATACCCACTTTTTTATCCCTATCACCGTTAGATTACTAGCTCACCACCGTAATCCAAGTGATCCCTACCCATTCACCAATCACAGGAAGAATTACTATAATATTACCGTGATCCATTTCTTAGCTCACCTGGATTACCACCGTGATCTAGTAATCCCCCTAAGTATATATACACATTCCTTTAGCACACTAGATAGGATAGCCTCACTAGCTATTAACACACTTAGTTACATTAAATCTACTATTCTACCATTACTAAACTGTAACCTATATTGCTCACTACAACATCCTAATCCACTCGATTATACACCTCACGCCCGGACCTACCCTATACCCCTAGGATAGACCCAACCATTATAAGAAGCCTAAGATAGATAGCCTAATCTCTTTTATAAAGAGTGCCTAGTAGAAGTAAGACTTTAAATATATAGATAGTAGCTAAGTATAAGAGGTTTAATAAGTAGAGAGTTAATTAGTATAAAGACTATATATCTATATAGACATTATTAAAGCAAAATTATCACAGTCTCTAAAATATTCAAAGCTAATAAGAGACTAGAAGCCCTTCCTAAGCTTTAGTAGGTCCTTACTTACCTATATAACTAAATTATCTAAACTACTTACCCTTACTACTTTATTAAGATACTTAGTAAACTTTACTAGTAAGGGGATTAATAACCTTATCCTAACGATTAAAATAGCATCTATAGTATAACGGTTAGGTCTAACCTAAGGGTATAGGGTAGATCTAAGGTGTGTGGTTTAATAATTAAGTAGATTAGGATATTATAGTAAGTAATATAGGTTATAATAGTAATATATAATAGTAAGTTATTATATAACTAAATAATGTTAATAGCTAAGGAGCTTAAGGCTCTTATCTAATATGCTAAGTAAATGTGTATATATACATAAGACTAGTATAGTTAAACGGTATTAAGTTATATTAAATAGTGTTTATTTAATGTATATATATTCGTAGTGTCGAACTATATTAAATAGAGCTCGTTTAATGTATAGGTATTATATACTATAATAGGAAGGAAAAAAGTGGGTACTAAGATAATTCTATTAGTTATAACTACTTAGTCTTAACCTAGGCTATAATATAATATCCCCCCTCTATTAGTCTTATTCTTAAGGCTTATAAAGTAAATCTTTTTCTATAAAGGTAAGCGCTTATTATTCTTAGTCTTATAATTATTTTCATACCCTTAGCTAATTATTATATTAAATCGTATTTCTAAAAACTTATCATATCCTAAAGTTACATCTGCTTATTATAGTAATATCGCTAATATTATCGAAAGGTTTAGCTTTAAAATGCCTTACTATTTAGTATATTTTAAGGCAAATTATTATTCCTATATTATTATAAAGGGGAAAATATAATATAATTTTTATATAGAGAAGAAGTATATAAATTATGATTTTAGTAATATATCTTTATAAGCTTATAGGTTCTTATTCCCTTAATTCTATTTTCTATACTAATTTATTCTTAGTTACCTAGGTTTCTTAAGAGAAAGATTATTTAGAATAAGCTAAAGCGGATTTATTCGTAGTATTTGCATATTTATAGTAATTATATCGATAGGAGAAACACCTTTATAAGAAGGCCGCTAAGATAGTATATCGCGGCTATGAAGATTTAGATAAGCTAGAGGAGGTAGAGCAGCAGGATGCTATAGTACGCTCTAAGGCTTTATCTAAGGTTTAGCTATTAAAGGATTATAGGGTAATTGACTAGAGTACTATAGATTTAGGTGCTTTCTCTACTTCGCTTAACTTTAGCATTATTAGTAAAAGTCCTTTAGGAGGCATTATATATAAGTAATGTTTTTAGCTAGTTCCTATTAATTATCGCTCTTAGGGTAGTCTTTCTATTTAATAAGATACTTAGTTTAGTTATTCGCTTTTTATATATCTAAAATTGCTTTTACTATATATTCTTCTAGTCCTTTAACCTTAGTTTTATATTCATTATTAAATTTAGTATAAATTATGTTTTTTACTATCTTAAGAAGTAAAACATAAAAAACTAGGTAAAGTTTAACTTTTAGTAGTAAGTCTAACTAATAGTTATTTTCTAACATTTTTTTAATAATTTTATAAAATCTAATGAATTTATAGTCTAGTTTCTTATTTTATTATTTTATTTTAATATTTTTTATTATAAGGTAGATTATATCTCCCTCCTAGAAGGATAGTCCCTTTATCCTTTTTAGGTTATAGTGTTTTTTTATCTAGTTTCTAATAAATTTAAGTTTGGTTTTTAGTTCTTTATATAGATTTTTTAATTTTTCTAATATAAGAATAGCTTTAGGAATAATTAATCTATCTTAGCTTATTCTATAGGTATTAGGGATAAATCTAAAGTTAGTATATACTAGGGCAAGCTTTATACTTTTATTAGTAATTATATTATAGCTTAACTATATAGTTAGGAGCTTCTTAACCTAGTTATTTTATTTTATTTATTTATACTCTATAGACCTAAAAGGTAGATAGTACTTCTACTCTATATAAATATAGGAAAAACCAAATTAGACGAAAACCCATATCGCTATCGTAGCGGGCCCGCATCGGGCCCCTTATTCAGTCGCAGTGCGTAAGTAAATAGTCCTTCTTACTAGGACTAGAATTATCCTATTTCCTAGAAATTTAGCAGGAAAATTAAAGGAAAAATTAATAAAGGAAAAGTAAGAGTCTCCTATGTCTTAGGTTCTAGGTCTGAGGTAGGTACGTATTGGTTGCGCATTAGCTGTGCGCTAGTAATGTGTGTATAGGATTATTATGCAGTTGCGGCTAGAGGCCCGGATTTTAAGTGGGCAGATTCGGCCGCTGGTAGGTCCGCCAGCCGGCGCTTTACTATTAGTAGCTAGGGGTTAACACAGGCCCGGGGCTCTGCAGCCGTTAATAGCTGCCGGCTGCAGCCCGGATTTCTGCTATTTAGTCCCTTCGCTTGGTCTACGATGCCCTCCTTTCTTTCTTCCCTCTTTAACGCTTCTGTGAGTTGCCCTCTCCTGGCTTCCTAGCTGTACCCGCGCTAGCGCTGGGTCTTGAGTGTGTCACTGACTTCTGTTCTTTCTGCTAGGATTATCATTAATATGTTCGTCCTTCCTGCTGCTTGTTGCGGCCTTGCTAGCGATGCGGCTCCGTTGCGGTCTCGTTGCTATAGTAGCTAACTTCTTTATGTAGCCGAGGACGACGACTGCGACGACTACGACGACGATGACGACGACGACGACGATAACGACGACGACGATGCCGGCTACGCCTATGGGTTCCTCCCGATGCGTTCCCGTTGCGTGCCTAGGCTGACCCTAAGTAGGTAAAGAGAAAGGCCTAGGCTGGAGAGGAGGGTGCGGTTGCTTCGGGGGATGAGTCCCTTGCCCTTGCTTCTACTATTAAGAATCTTAACTTTAATAAGTAATTACTAGTATATATCTTTATTTTCTAAGATTAGTATAAAAAGTAATAATTAATATTTAGTACCTTTTTATATTATAATAATAACTTTACTTATTATATTTTCCTAAGCTTATTCTTTTAAGATTAGGATTTAGTAATAAAATATATTCTTTATTTTACTATAAATAATAGTTTATATAGTTTTATACTAATAATTAGTAAATTAGATATACTTACCTTTAAGTATAGGTTTATACTTTTAGTTAGTCTTAAGCTTTTAATACTTACTTTTAAAATATTCTATCCTTTTATAATTTTAGTATTTTATCTTAAAGTAATCTTATTATATAGCTCTTAATTCTATAGAGCTAAGCTAAGCTTTATAAAAGGTATTCTTATTTTATTATTAGTTAGTATTAAAGTAATTTTTCTTTTTCTTCTAACTATTAAGAAAACCTTTCTTTTTCTTTATTTATCTTTTAAATAATTAATTATTAATAAATATATAAAGCTTTATATAAGTATTAAATTTATTTAGGAGTTTAAGGATTTTATAAAGCTTATTCTTAACTTTATCTTTTAATTTATAATAAAACTTATTAATTTATTATTTATTAGTTTAATTAAGCTTAGTAAATAAGTACTTAAACTTAGAAAGGTACTTTAAAATAGCTTTATACTATCTAAGCTTTCTAATTATAAAAAGAATATTATATTTCTTATTCTATTCTTTATAAGTATTTATTAGCTCTTATTTATATAATATAAAGCTATTAAATAATAAGGTAGTTTTAAGCTTATAAATATTAAGAGAGTTTTTAATAAAGTCCCTTAAGTATAGTTTTATTCTTTATAATACCTTTCTTTTAAGAAGACTTATTATATATTATACTTTAAGTAGTTTATTTCTAAATATAATTAGATAGTATATATAGTATAATTTAATTTAAGTTAAATATTTATAAAGATCCTTTAGTATAGATAACCTTTTTACGAAATATCCAGTTTCTGCTCACTATAGCCTCAATCTACCTCTAAAATACATTCTAATACTAGAATCGGAATCCTCGCATGCGCATTACTCTAGGCACAATAGCGCATTAGGGCCATAGCGATAGCGCTAATACGCTACCGATAGCCATCGACTTAGGGGCGCATAGCCTCGACTAAAGCTAATATAACCCCTTAGCGGGAATTAGCTAGTATATACTAAGCGAAAGTAATGCACCTACTATAGAATCGAGTAGAATACTAGCGGATAACCTAGAAAATGAAGTATATTATGCTATTGCTAGAATTATCCCTCCTAATCTCCTTAATTAGGTTTAGAATATTGTTTAAACCTATGCTACTGTGTGGGAAATGCGGATGTGTATATCCTGCGAAGAGGATAGCTCGCGTAATCATAAAGCAAGCCTTAAGGAGCGAATCACTTCGAATGTTACTACTACCCTTACCTCTATTATTAAAGAAGCCCTAGGCGCGGCCCTAAACCGTAAAAAAGGCTAACCATCCTACGCATTGATTGTAGCGCGAAACCTCGCGCCCTTGAACTATAAAAGCCCTGAGCGAATAACCTAAAGCTATATCGAACGCGAAGTTACTATCCGAATAAAAAACGCACCCCCTAATATTAGTAGCTAAATACTAAAAGATACTATTATAATAATAAACTAAGCCTGCGGCGATACTAGCGTTATTATAGTAAGAAAGCTCCTAAGCGGTGATATAGTCCTTATGTTTATTACTATAGATAAGGCTTAAGCCTATTATACTAAAGATTAGGTTACTAAAGCCTTTAGCAATAATGTAGCCCTCTTCCCCCTAACCTTCGCGGTGATAGCGAAGGGAATCTAACTTATATTTATCCTAAATAATACTAATAAACTTATTAAAGAAATTAATAAATCTAACTAACTAATAATCCTCTAAGTAAAGAGGTAAAAGACTAAATAACCTAGTCCTAGTATAAAAATAAATCTAATCCTATATATTAGCTCTATTAAGAAGGTAAACTACCTTTATAATAATAGCCTACTACTTAATATATAGCTATATAATAGTGAGCCTTTTAATAAGGGATTTTATCCTACTTAATACTATAATTACTTTAGGTTTAGTTACCTTACTTAAAACTATAAATTAGCCTTAACCTATAGATAATATAGAGGTACTATATATACTAATAGTAAAGGATATCTAACTAAACGAAAGGAGATCCTATTAAATTATACCCTCTATAAAGGTGAATACTTAGCCTAGAGCTAAGACTACCCTATCGTAGCCTTATATTAAGCATAAGCTAAGGAGGGCTACATTAACTAACCCCTCTACTTCTAAGACTATACTATAACTAGACCCTTAATATAAGGACTTCCCCCCCCCCCCCTAATAGCCCGCCTTCTTAGAGCCCTATCGCTAAAGAGGCCTAGAAGGCCCCCTAGATTAATGAATAAATAATATAGGACCTCTAGCTAGTCCCCAACCTAAGCCTATGCCTCCTTTATACTATCTCCGCTTATAATATCTATAACTGCCTCCTTACTAACGCTATCCCCTCCCTAAATTATTAACTAATGCTTATGCTTTTCTAGAATACTAATTAGTAGTATACCCTTACCTAAGTTATGCTATAGGCCTATAGTAAATATAATATAATCGCACTTCTCGAACTAAATAGAAACCCTAAGACTAAGGCCCTAGCCTACCTAAGTAGATATAACTACTATATAGTCTATTATAGCGAGCGTATAGTAATATATATTAATAAGCACTATAGACCTAAGTTATAGATATTAAAGGTAAGGGAGGATTAGGCTAGTATCTCTTTTATAAAAATATAATACTAAATTATTACTCTTTATAACCCCCTAAATAGTAAAGGCGATTCGCTTACGCTATAAGCCCTAGCTAGTACCGCACTAGATAACTATACACTTCTTATTAGCGATTTTAACTTCTACTACTTACTTTAGGACTACTATAGCTAAGCGGATTAGGGTAGTAATAACCTTATTAGGGAAGCATAGCGACTCTAAGTTAGCCTTATTATACCTTATAGAACTATTACTAGATTAGCTTAAAGCTACCGTAATAGCACCCTTAACCTAGCTTAGGCTACTAAGACTATCTATATAATATATAAAGGAATAGACTATAACCTAGAGGGATCTAACTATTTCCTATAATACGTTTGTATCGTAATTACCCTAGATAAACTAACCCTAGATCCAGTTCCTAGATTTAACTAGAGGAAGACCTACTAGTAAAGAGCTACTAATAAAGTAAAAGTCCGCCTCTAATAGACTTAGGGTATTATAATTACTATAGAAGCCCTTAATAAAGTAGTTAACTAGCTATTAAAGCAGCTTAAAGCAATCGCTTAATTCATAACCCTAAAGCGAAAGAAACCCAGACCCTACTATAACCTATAGTAGAATACTAAAACAGCTATAATAACTAACAAGCTTAAATAAGCCTGCCGTAGAGCCTAGCGAACTGGCTAACCCTCTAACTAGCGCGCTTTAGCCAAAGCGCGCGCATAACAGGACTAATACATAAAGAGCGCCTAATGCGCCCTATAGTAGGAGCTCCTAGTAGACCTTCTTAGGTATGATATAATATGATTTTAGGCAATGGAAAGATAGGTAAGATTATAGAGCGGAACCGCTATAGTCTTACTATAGCTCCCGCCCCTTACCTATCTAGACTATCCTAAGCTAGTAATACTCTATATAGATAAAACTAAAATCCTTATAAGGAAATTCTTCCCTAAACCCTAGGCTAATAATTCTAACCTCCCCCCTCTCCCTCCCCCTAGAATACCTAAACCTAAATCGGGCCTAATATGCCTCCATATTAAGCCTAAAGAAATTAAAGAAGCCCTATGTAAAATCAGGTCCTAGAAAGCCCTAGGCAAAGATAGAATCCTAGCTAGGTTCCTAAAAGTATATAGTGAGCTACTTATACTCGTGATTATAGAGATAGTAAACGTAAGTATCGCGATTAGCTACTTTCTAACCTACTTCTGCACTATAATCGCTATAATTATCCTAAAGGCTAATAAGACCCTAGACTAATAACGCACTATATTAGGATAGCGATTAATATCCCTACTTAATATAATTAGCAAAATCATTAAGATAGTTATTAGCTAGTGCATCGTAATTATAGCGGAATCGAAGGGGCTATTACCCCTAGAGTAAATAGGTAATAGACTAAGGAAATCCACAGAGCTCGCCCTAGCAGTTATTATAGAAGTAGTGCGTATAGCCTAAGCCTAGCGTAGCCTTATATCTCTCCTCTAACTAGACTTTATAGGGGCCTTTAATAGAGTTAACTATAGATAACTTATCATAACCTTATAGCGAAAGGGCTTCCTAAGATAGCTCCTAGTATAGCTTACTAGCTATCTTATAGCGCGAATAGTATAGCTCCGCTTTAATAGCTAAATATTAGACCCTATTTAAGTCTAAGTAAGCATTCTATAAGGGTCCCCCCTATTGCCTATACTATTTATCCTCTTTATCTCTAGCCTCTATAAAGCCCTTAGTAATGCCCCTAGGATAATAGTAGTTAGGTTTATAGATAATACTAATCTACTTATATTTAGATATAATATAGAAAAGACCCAAACCTAGCTTAAAGCTGCCTAAGAAATCTATAATAATTAGGCCTAAATGAATAGAATAACTTAGGAGCTAGATAAGGCATAGCTCTTATATTTCACTTAAAAGCATATAGTAGACTAAATATAGATCTAACTTAGAGACCTAATAATAATGCCTACTAAGTTAAGTAGATTCCTTAGACTATTCCTTTACTGTAAACTACTTTAGGGACTATATATTAACTACCTTAAAGGGAAGCTAGAGTGCTAATAATAGGCCCTTACTATAATCGCTATAAGTATATAGAGAGTTAGCCTTAAAGTAGTAAGATTAATCTATATATAGGTTATATAATTAACTATAGTCTATAATATAGGAGCTTACTATACCCTAATCGCCCCTAGGGGTAAGCCCTATAGTATTATATAAGCACTTATAGCGGAATAGACCTAGAGCCTATATATAGTTACTAGGGTATATAAAGCTATACTAGCCTGCCTTCTAGAAATAGAATTAGCTATCCCTCCCCTTAATATTTACCTTAATAAGCTAGCTGCCTAATTCTATAGCTATATAGAAAGGTAGAATACTATACTACTTATTAAGAACGCTATTATAGTAACTATAAGGTAAATCTACTATAAGTAATAGTAGGGTCTATAGTAATAACTATAATAAAAGGTTAAGGATTAGCTTAAGAGCTAGCTCCCTTATAAAGAATATAAAGTAACCCTAGATATAATTAAGGCCTATACCTTATCCTAGTAGACTGTATAGTAGAACTAACTCTAAGATATAGTAAGAAAGCACTAAAGGATAAATCGCTTAGAACCTATAAAAACCTACTCCCTTACTAATAATAAGAAGGCATTATACTTATATTATAGCTTTAATAAGCACTAAAGTTTAATACTTATATAGCTAAGAATAGGAAAAATTAGATTAAGAAGCTTCCTCTTCTTAAAGAGCATCCTTAATATACCCTTACCGCGATGCCTATATAGGACTAGTAAGGAAATACCTAAGTATATAATCATTTTTTACCTAAGATTCGCTAAATAATATAGCCTCCTTATAAAACCGTTATAGAACTAGTATAAACTTAGGCTCTAACTATTAAACTATAGTATAGTATAAGTAATTACTTATTAGTTCCTATACTAATACCTTATCCTATACTATAAGCTAGCCCTTTATATTTATAGTAATTATAATTATAATATAGAAGTAGACTAGAAGGTTAGAAGGTAATTAGCTAGAGTCTATAATAGCTAGGCAAAAGCAATACACTCTTATATTAAGTACTTCTTACCCCCCTTATAAAGAGATAAAATATACTTAGAAAAAAGCTATAAAGGGTAAAAAAACCAGCCTATTTATAATAGCTACTAACCTAATTAAATCCTTTACCCCCTTATTAAGTCTTCTAAGCCTATAATACTAACCTATAGACTTATCCTAAACCTATACCTCTACTACCCACTATCTAACCCTACTCCTAGACCTTATTATCTATCTCCTTATTATTATCATTAATATTATTATCATCGTTATTATTATCATCGCCCTTACCCTTCCCGCCGGATTCCCCAGGATCTAGAGCCCTAGCCAGCCCTAAGACATAACTAAGCGCAAGAGCTAGGACCACACTAAGTTTAAGGCGCTCAAGCGCCTCAGCGATACGGTTAATCCCGCTAACTAGTGCGTCAAACTGGTTAGACGTTAGGCCTATGGTTACTACTACAGGCGCAGTGCTTGCCCGCTTAGGAGCCTGACTCTTAGCCCTAAGGGCCGCCTCCATAAGCCGCTTAAGCTCCTTGCCCTACTCTTAGTTAGCTATACTCCTATGCTATAGATCTAACCCGCGCTTACATTACTATCCCCACTCTTATGCTAGAGAGCCTCTACTAGGGCTTAAGCAATAGTAACGGCAGCGAACAGCAAGGGCACGCAGGTCTTATGCACACAGGCATAAGCCACACAGCCGCCTGCCGCTACATTCGCCTAGTCTTAGTAGAGACCTACCGCGCTATCTTTACCTATCCGCATAATATACGCAGAATAGGGGATATCCCGCACTACCCCCGTAGAAGTAGGGGCGGGGGACTCATCCCCCGAAGCGGCCATACCCTCCTCTCTAGCCTAGGCCTTTCTCTTTGCCTACTTAAGGTTAGCCTAGGCATGCAATGGGAACGCGTTAGGAGGAACCCATAGGCGTAGCTAGTATCGTTGTTATTATTATCGTTATTATTGTTATCGTTATCGTTATAGTTATTATAGTCGTCGTCCTTAGCTATATAAAGAAGTTAGCTACTATAGTAATAAGATTATAATAGAGCCGCATCGCTAGTAAGGCTGTAATAAGCAGTAGGAAGGATGAATATATTAATAATAATCCTAATAGAAAGAATAAAAGTTAGTAATACGCTTAAGACCTAGCGCTAGTATAGGTATAGCTAGGAAGCTAGGAGAGGGTAACTTATAGAGGTATTAAAGAGGGAAGAAAGAAAGGAAGGTATTATAAACTAAGCGAAGGGACTAAATAGTAAAAATCTAGGCTATAGCTAGCAGCTATTAATAGTTATAGAGCCCCGGGCCTATATTGACCCCTAGCTACTAATAGTAAAGCGCTAGCTAGCGGACCTACTAGTGGCCGAATCTGCCTACTTAAAATCTAGGCCTCCGGCCGTAACTACACAATAATCCTATATGCACATCACTAACGCGCAGCCGATACGCAACCGATGCGTACCTACCTTAGACCTAGAACCTAAGATATAAGAGACTCTTACTTTTCTTTTATTAATTTTTCCTTTAATTTTCCCGCTAAATTTCTAGGAAATAGGATAATTCTAATCCTAGTAAGAAGGACTATTCACTCACATACTATAACTAAATAAGGGGCCCGATGTAGGCCTGCTACGATAGCGATATGGGTTTTTATCTAATTTAGTTTTTCCTATATTTATATAGAGTAGAAGTACTATCTACCTTTTAGGTTTATAGAGTATAAATAAATAAATAAATAGAAAGACTATCCTAAGAATGAAAATATATAGGAATTAGTAAAAAACCTTACCTATATATAATACTTCCTAAAGGATTTTTACTAGTAATGCTAGAATTAAGTAAAGGACTAATCCTACTAAAATTATTACTAAAGCCTAAAGTAAACTAATTTACTTTACCCTAAATATCTAATAACTAAAGGTTATTCACTACCTAACCCTTATAAGACTCTAGCGCTAGAAGAATACTATCCTCCTTATCTAACTCCTATATTCCCTATTTAAATAGATTGGAACCTTACTCCTTTACCTACTTCTTAATCTTCTAAATCCTAGCTAAGTGACTTATTACTATAGTAAGGGATAACTAAAGCTTAGCTAGTTAGTTATAAAGAATTAAGATCTTATTACTAGCCTCTTCTTCCTCCTTCTTAAGTTTTTTCTACTAATTAACTAGCTTATTTACTAAATAAAGCAAAGTTAGTATATTAAAAGCTTATAGAAGGTAGTAAGGAACCTTATAAGAAGACATAATATAAATACTATTATAAGTCTAACCCTATTAAATACACTCCTTATAATAAGTAGAATAGCTAGAATCCTCTATCTAATAGTTAATCTTATACTTAAAATAATAAGTATAAGGTATATTAATAGTATAATAGTTTAGCTTAGTAAAATAGTAAAGGGAATCACATTTAGTTATCTTTTTCACTCTTTACTTAGTTATATACCCTAATATTATATTAGTATACTATAGGATAATTATAAAAGGAAGTTATAAACTAATAATAAAAATTATATAAGGCTTACTTAGGTAGCCTTAAGGATAAAACTAATAAAGGGAAGACATTATATTATAGCCTAAGTTATACCCTATTATATAGTATATATAGACTATACATACCCCTATAAATTTCTAGCTAACTATATATAGATTATAATTCTAATTATAATCTAAAGATAGACTTATAATTCTTAATTATAATCTAATAATAAGATTACTATTATAAACTATAATCTAAGTAATACACTATAATATATATACACATTTATTTAGCATATTAAATAAGAGCCTTAAGCTCTTTAGCTATTAATACTCCTACTTAGTTATATAATAACTTACTATTACATATTACTATTATAACCTATATTACTTACTATAATATCCTAATTCACTCGATCATTAAACACACACCTCTAGACCTACCCTATACCCCTAAGTTAGATCTGACTATTATATATCTCACCTTCACTTACTTTATATAACCTAACTTTTCTACTCTTTCTTACATAAGGGGCAAAGTACTATAATCTATTATAGGAAAGATCGTAGAGTAATCTATATAGTATATAAAGGTCTTATATAATAGACTAATATATCTGCCTAGCTATAGAGCTATATTATCCTCTATAAGAGAAATAAGAGTCTAGTTTGCCGATAGTTAATGTTTTAGGTATAATGGTATTGAAGATGGCCAGATTGAGCTAGGCACTCGGTGAAGGTATCGAACGGGGTAAATAGGGCCTTTCCACCACATTATAACTCATATAAGACATCCGCATGTAATTTATCGGCTGATATAGGTGATGAATAGGCTGGTGCGCGAAGCCTTCTATTCAGGAGGTTTAGGCCTCCTAGATAGGAAAGGCGATCAAGTTAAGATTCCGCATTCCGTCCCTGATTTCGCTTTCGCTTCAATGGCTTTCGTAGTACCAAAGCAGCCTCCGGCTCTTCATCATCCTATGACTTCAGGCATAAACCTTTCTTTATTGATTAAGCGGTAGTTATCAAACTCATAGTATCTTCCCCTAAGCTTCACAGGGCCAGAATCAGATATAATCACCAATCCATAATCTAGGGTGAGATATTAGCAGGAACCATCATCTATCTAGAGGTCTTTAAAGTTACGCTCAGCCGGCTCCGGTAGTTATGTTATTTAGCCAGTAATATTCAAGCCATCGTTAAGATCGTTCGTAGAGTCAACGGATATCAAAGAGTCAGGCCCCTGAGGGGGATTTCCCAGTGACTCTACCACTAGGGTGCTGTCCTAGGGGCAGTGGCTTAATATGCCGCTAGGAGGTAGTGTGGACACATCTCCATCTTCAGCAGGGTGACTCATATCGTTGTTCTCTTTGCCTGTTCGAGCCATTAGTGGATCGAGGGGAGATTGTATTCGACGACTTGCAGCGCCCGAGGCAAACGACAGACCATCATCACGAGCCGTGAACTCACTCGGTAGCCAGAAACATCTTAGCGGTTCGGTCTCTTTGGCGGTCTCAAAATCGCCCAACAAGCTTTTCTTAGATCCAGGAGTATCGGAGACGGTCCGCATATCTATCTCTATTGTAGGCATACAGAGCTTAAGGGGGGCAATAGCCCGGTTTTTGCAGATACTAAATTTCTCCCTTTCATCATACTTCTTTACTTTATGAACTTCCCCCTTCAACCAGATGGGTTCTACCTCCCAGTTCACCCAGGGCTCAACGCAAGCCTACGCCTCTCTAGACGATAAGTCGTCAGATAAGGCTTACGAGGCATCCTTTCCTGCGTTCGGAGTGGCCAGTCCTCTAAGTTGTTCAGACGCATCAGCACTCAGAACTTCTATATATCAGCCAGCACCCCTGTTAGCCTCCGATGTGTTTTGACGCCTAGACCGTAAGGATAACTTACTACGTCTTTTGATGCTATCACTCCTCTTCAGCCTGTTAAGCATGAATGCTTTAGTCACCAAGCAGGTCGCTTGAATGCAAGCTGGCCATAACTTACGGCAAAGGCTGCATTAAACACATACCCAGCCATTCACCAACCTATAAAGGCAATGTTCGTCAATTATAACCCGTAGCGGATTAGTTCCGCACTTTGCTTGTAGTCATTAACATTTGCTCTTAGCTCGTTAGTTTACATAACCTTAGCAACCGACTTCTCCTCGTCCGCTGCTACCTCGACCCTATCCATCGTCACTGCTTCTATCACTAGTATAATAGACATCTGGATTCTTCCCCCGGGATTTGCTATACAAGGCTCGAAGAAGAAGACTGCATGAGACGGCCTAGCGGCGCGGGCATCACGTTACCATCGGTCTCGCGGCGACCTAAGGGAAACACCAGTCCGGCATCAGCCGACCATCATTCACTGATCTCGATAAAGTGCCAATTCTTACTGCACGAGAACGTCATCCTTCGTGTTGGAATATCTTATCAGCTGAGGTCTCCAACGTCGGTCGCATATTGGCCGATAGCTGGGACGGTGTAGAGCTCAAGTGCGCGTGATCACTAGATGGGGAGGGAGGATCAGTGGTTATAAAAGGGTACGACCTCCCGTCTCTCCAGGATACCCAACTCTTTCCTCTTTCTTTACTCTAACCTTCTCATCTTCCCAGCTCCACGACGCTTCACTCTTCCTCCTTTTCCAATCTCCCAGCTCAACATAGAACGTATCGCCCTTTCGCGACTATCCTCATATCATGACACTCCCCCAGACGATAGTCTCATGAACTTTACGACTTTCTCCCACTGCCCGCAGTCATCTCGGTCTCATTCGGCCAACGGTCTTGAATCTGTCAATCCTCGCGATCTAGAACTTGCTCCAGGGTCTTTTAACGCCACCTGGACAGAACTCGACGATGGTGATCAGCTGCCATGCTCTCTTCGCTAGTGTGACCTTAACTTACCCAGTCTCAACCAGAAAGTTAGTGAGAATCTTCATTCGCCTACATTTTGGGAATCCCCAATTAACCTTAATACGGACTAGAGTAACTGCAATCTTCCAAAAGACTGCTACAGTTACGTGGATAGGTTCCAATCTGGATATTCCAACGGCGTTAAAGCTAGCCGTATTGCAGCCTACGCAGAATGCTAGCAAGCTTTCGTTGAGACCCTAAGACTGATGAAAGTGAATTGCGCCGCGGCTAGAGCGCGGGTGGGAGCTAACACCATTGAGTGTATCGAACGTCAGTTGCCTTCTCGTGGAGACCCCTCTCCGCCTATATTAAGGTTGCCCGAGGAGGAGGCGATGAATATTCTCAACCACGAGGACAACTTTGCGCAAGACGAGACCGGCTTGGCCCTTCATACTGCCATACGACAAGACACCCAGATCGCCGACCAGAGCCTTGATGATATGATAGCAGACACTTGGCCGCTGGACTCTCTATCAGATGATAGTGAAGCAGGCGAGACTGTCTTACCCCTTCCGACTCCTTGCGGAGAAACCGCCATACGACAAGAAGGCATCCAGATCGCCGACGAGAGCCCTAATGATGTGATGGCAGGCACTTGGCCGTTGGACTCTCCATCTAATGGCGGCGGAGCTAGCCGCTCAACAGACTTAGTATACGTTAACCTCACGGAAGTTAACGATAAAGATGACCTATCCTCGCTTTCTATTATTATGCAGAGGGCAATATATTAGAGAAGGAATCGTCGGTTGGGCAACTATTAGCAAGACCGTACCCACATTAACGATTTAAAGGAAGGAGCTTGGAATAAGCTAAGCGAGTAAGGCTACTCGTAAGGGCACCTTTTTTATGTACGCAATCTATAACGAATACCATTGAATCTAGGATAAACTCCGTTCGACCTCAATTTGTGATTATATCCGTACCTCCTTTCCTTTAAGGAGTCGCAAGATCGCACATCCAACGCACAGAATGGTTCAATCCAGTTCGGTTTACTCCCTCGCATAAATACAGTAGAGGCATGAACCTCCGTTTTTACATATGATGATTAACTATTACATCTTTTGAACAAGTATTACGATACCTAAGTGAGTTCTATCGTCTAGGTGCCTTTGAACTTTTTCTACTTCTTCTCCCAGATACTATAACCACTATGACCACTATAGTAAGTTCTATACATATAATAAGGAGAGTAGCTTATCCTTTTTATATGTAAAGACTAATCAGGAGACAATGGCTAATAAATATAACTAATTGCTAGAGATAGCGACGCTTTACTAAAGGGTACGCATCTAGGAAGAACTACTACATAAGGCCAGCAGCGTTAAGCATAGGAAGTTAAAAAGTGAAATTATAGAGCTACAACTTATCTATAGTTATAACCAGGCGGGGGCTCTAAGGGGTTAAGAATATTACCTACTACAGTACTATCCAAGGATTCTAATGCTACTATAGAGAAATTCGCCTTTTGTACAATCAATAGCTTACTATCTAAAATTAAAAATTAAAAAACGTAAGAGGGGATAGGTGGTATATGGTCATGCAGCTATGTGGGAGGGGAGTGTTTCTAGTGAAGAAGAAACGGTGGGTTGCTCTCCGTTTAACTTCAAGTCAGCTGATATAACGGAGCCTTGAGCGCGTCGCTGAGTCCCCCTGAAAATGGAGGCACACCACCCCCAATATGGAGGCATGGGGCTCAGCATTTGGAGGCTCCTACACCCATAGAGAAGCTTTAGAAGCGGCAGATTAGTACTCGGGTCGGTGACGACCGGGGAATCCCTGCTGTTGTATGTTTTTGGATCGTGATCGTCCTTTTTGTTGTTGTGGGCCCGAAGATTTTAGCGAAGCTATGAAGATGCACCCTTTGTTATAAGTTATGTAGTATAAGACCCTTAGTTAAATTTCTCCAGTAATTATTAGCCAGCATCTGTGATAGTCGTTGTGCTTCTGCGGTAGCTTTGAGCAAGTTGATGTGAGAATTTAACGAGCGCGTCCGGATATTAACGATCTACGTATTTCAATCTTCCATTAGGCCTCAGCTTGAGCTTAACATTCTAAAGACTTAGCTATGAGATGGGGAGTAAGTCTTAAAATTAATTGAGACAGATATATTTACTGGACGTCGGTTCTCTGTATTAATTCGGGTTGACCTCGCCGCAGAAGATAGCTATTAACACACGATCCAATCATTGCTTGCACACCACGAACTTATACATCCTCGATACATCTTGGAAGCAGTAACGGGTCTTCGAGTAAGCGTTGCATGTCCTCGTCGCAAATATTAATAGATACGTCAGCACCGTTTCCTGTCCAAGATTGCGCTGGAGAATCCTCGTGCGACGCAGCAGAAGTAGTTTTCATGGACGGAGGCGCCTCCTTAATCAGAACGATCCCATCTAAAGCTGGAACCATGCCATCAGCGTAGAGAACATTCGATCCTACTCCGAAGTCTATGTCGTAGATACCGGTGCGTGCTCAACTCGTCACAAGGATATGACGTTGACCTAGAAATGCTTGCCACAACCGCTGAGGAGATCTTTCATAGGCTAAACAATGCAAAAAGGCAGCAAGATTGCTCGACTGGCCCATTTTGTTGATGGTATCGCGTATGCGCTGTGTGATGGCCTGAAGGCGCACTCTTTTTTCTTTCCCGGCTGTCTCCGTCGTTGCTGTCATGTCAACGCCCGACATTTCGACATTAATCATGATGGTTGGAGAACCCAAGAAAGTAATGCCAAGTTTAAACGCGGGCCGTACACCGTAGACGAGGTCACAGTGGACTGGGCCAGGGTCAGCATCCAAGTTGCGAGCGCGCGTGACACATGACCAGATGTGTGCTAGCAAGGCGTCATGCCGACTGAATCTGTGTGAAGCATCTTGGTTTGCCTCACTCCAAAGCAGCTCGACTTGGTCATGGTTGAAATGCACAATGTATTCCGAGACAGGTGCGTTGACGTCCCATTCCGACCACGGCATGGGTTTCCCAGCTGGGACAAGGTCCTCAGCTTGAAACACATGGGGAACTTTGGTAGGCCAAGGAGCCTTGAAAGACGCAGCCCACCAGTCGTACCTATGCAGAGGTAAACTTTTAACCTGCTGAAGGAGGACCTCATCGGGCTTCTCTGCGTTGATATCGCCCCCTGCAAAAGCATCCAAACAAGCTGGATCAAATAAGTGAGTCAAAGCTGGCGTGGACTCCTCGGCAAGTGTCGAGTAACTGATACCGGCCCAGGTCTTGACGAAACCGACTAGAGATGAAATGTCTGCTAGAGGATGTGCCATCTTGGCGGCTAAGATGAACCCCCCACAAGCTGTCTCGGTGATCTGAATGGCAATCAAGGGCTTGCAAATCCCGGCTTCATTGGGCTCGTTTGGCTCCAGTGCATTGGCGATAATTGTCGGAGGAACAAAGCCGTTGAACGGAACTGTCTGTCGGTTCCACAAAGGCTGATCTACCGTTCGCGAAACTGGATAGAGAGCATCGAGAGTGGTAGAGCTCTTTGCGACGATGAACTCAACGCCTGGATCGCATGCGGTTCCGTAATGAACGTAAACGCGGCCATAGCGTTGGGCATGTGGAGGGAGATGCCGTGCTTCATCTGAGACGGTTCCATCCGCTGTGGTGATGGATTTGAGAAGGCCACACCAATGTGGGTAGGCATTGAGAGCGGCTCGTAGTGACTGGTAGAGGTGTGCTACTAAATTGAAGTCTTCGCCATGAGAATTGTCGGGCCGCTCAAACAACCAGACTGCGTTGACGAGGGCAAAGTTGGCCGCAGTTGCATCCAGAAGTGAGAGGGCTGTCACCTGTTCCGAGACTGGCTTGGCCTTGGGAAGCAGTCTGTCGTATGTTGTGATCAGCGGAGCAATAGGAGCCATGGTGACAGCAGGATCGACTGGCAAGTGTGTTGAGAAAGTCAAAGGGAAGGATAAAAGTTGCTTCCAGGAATATATATTTATGTATATTATTTGGGTTTCCCACTCTCGCACACGAGCCTGCTAAGATCGGACAGAAAGAAATGGGCCCGGCCAGCAACAACCCAATAGCGTGCATTTTAGTTGTCGCGATTAATCGGGGTTGCCAATTCGGGAGGCTTCAAAGGTGATGATGCGAAATGAGTCATTCAACTAACTGGGTCATATGGCGGCGGTAAGTCATCATTCTGAGCCTGCCCTGGGTGAATGATTTCCTGACGAGATTGTGAATAAGTGTTGCTTTTATAATTATTTGGCGGTATTTCACTCACGTAACACGGCAGTCCAGTTGCTGCGGAGCTGGTTCTCTCTTGAACAATCACGTGAAGAGGGATTGCCAAAGAAAGAGACGTGCCGAACTGTGCGACCGATAACTGCAAATGAATAGTGTAGGTGCGAGATATTAGACAGGAATGGAAGGTTGGAAGAACAACCGCGTTGTGCACGATTGGAAGCGACAGCGGGATTGTCAGTGTTGTGAAGTGCTTCACTGAGCTGCATCAGAGTAGGAGTTCTGAGATCGGGCTGATAGTCGATGTGCTCAAGAGAAAAGTAAGTTACAGAGCGAAGCTTCGCCGTCATGGAATGTATCTCAGGAGGGTCCGCTTCTTCGAATGCTGGTGCAAACTCCAGGCTAAGTTTGATGGAGGAGTTGGAGGTGCGAAGCGTGTCAACTGAGAGAGTGATTGGGCTCGGTTGTTTGGCGGAGACCTTGAGATGGCCCGTCTTGGCGGTAAATAGGTTCTGGCGTATGGACTTGGTTCGAACTAAGTGGTATTTCTCCGTATCGTTTCTTTCGCCTTCGGGGAGAACGTGAAGTGGAGGATCTTCGGGAAGGAGTGGTAAGACCTTAACGCGGGAGAAAGCTTTGATTGCCTTGAACTCTCCAGGTCTTTCGCCTCTTTGATGTACCTCAGCGCACAGTGTGTACTCGATTCTTGTCATTTCCGGAGAGTGGTCCGTTCCGTCCCAAGAACCCATTGTCGGAGGGAGCCGCAAATGCTGTTCTTGCGGCTGTGTGGTGGGGTGAGCGCACTCTGCAGAGTCAAGCTGTGACGGGATCACGAAAGCGAATGGCACGCTATAGGAACGACCAGTGTCGAAAATGCGAGTTGCGGGGAGATGGCCACTCCATATCGGAACCCTTAGCTGCAGGAATTTGTGGCGGGAAGTGGGTGATTCTTTGTAGTGCGGGTCAGCGACCCGTGTGGAAGCGGTTCCAGTGAAGAGCACCCGGAAGCCCTCGAACAGCGTGTCTTTATGGGGTGTGATTAGGACACATCCTGAAATAGCCGAGCCAGAAGTGTAGATGTGGGAGTCGAAGTTGTGGTTGATCTTGATCTCGATGAGACATGCCCGATTGCTGCGAGATGGGAGTAGCGAAGACATTTTTGTTCGACAAAGCATCGGGGATAATGACGGTGATACGGGACGCGAAACGGTATTTTGAATCTCCCTCTTATGTACCTATAAAGAACGAAGAACTCAAGGGAGCCAGCAGCCGTCGGCCATGCGAGCAAATGGCTGCAAGCTGGCTCGGGAAAAGACAAAGTTGCCGAACCGTCGTCGGCGATTCGGACCAATAGCGGCCTTTTGTCAAACACGCCCTCATTCTCCAGAATGTTCCACCTCGCTGTCTCTCACTAGCATCTTACAATTGTTTCTCACGTATTGCAGTGTGCACTGAAGCGCAAAAGCAGAACTACAATGACAAGAGTAAGAGTTGTGTTTCCCCCTTAAAATTACCATCTAATCTAGCTCTGCAGTTGTTTAATGAACGCTACCACCTGGCCTTCACTCGTTGCCCATGAAGTAACCAGGCGGACTACCGCTCGATCGTCGCCAGCTTTCTCCCAGACGTAGAAACCGAAGTCGCCTTGGAGCTTGGAGATGGGGGCATTCGGTAAGACGACAAACACCTGGTTAGGCTCCGTTTTAGCCTCTAATTTGTAGCCTGCCCCCAAAACACCATCCGACAGCTGCTGAGCCATTGCGTTGGCGTGCCGCGCGAGGTCGAAGAAGAAATTGGAGCTGAATAGCTCCAAGAATTGGATTCCCATAACGCGGCCTTTGGCGAGTAACCCTCCGCGCTGCTTCACATGGAACCCAAAGTCTTCGGCTATGGAGGGCGTGTTGATGACAATCGCTTCGCCGAGAAGTAGTCCGACCTTTGTCCCGCCGATCCAGAAGATGTCTGTCAAACGTACCAGATCCGGCAAGGTAAGGTCGTTCTTCGTCGCGGATAACGCTGCCCCGAGACGCGCGCCATCAAGGAACAAGATGAGTCCTCGCTTTCTACAAAGCTCTGAAATTGCGGTGAGTTCAGCCTTCGTGTAGATGGTGCCGATCTCTGTCGCGTTGGAAAGGTAAACAAGTCGAGGTTTGGCCATGTGGGGAGCAAACGCATTCTTGTCCAGAGCGTCTTCGATGCCTTCAGGCGTCAACTTTCCGTGCGATGGAGATACGAGAATAATCTTGTGCCCTGTCGCTTCGATCGCGCCTGTTTCCCGAAGCACGATGTGCCCAGTGTTTGCAGCGATGACGGCCTCGTGTGGACGCAAGCAGCTTGCGATGCAAATGATGTTGACTAGCGTACCGCTGGCAACGAAGTAGATTGCCGCATTAGGAGAGCCCAGCCTCTCCCTCAGGCATTCCCTGGCGCGGTGGGAGAAGTCATCGCCGCCGTAAGGTTTCTGCTGCTCGAATCAAACCTCGAGCAGTTTCTGCAGAATTTGCGGATGTGCTCCTTCGCTGTAGTCGTCTAAGAAGCCGATTTGAGGCATTTTTACCTGTCGTATGCAAATACTCAGAAATGCAAGCGGAGTTGCTGAATTGCAAAGCCTAAGAGCTAGGAGGATCAAGAGGTGTTAAAATGGATTTGCTGGGACTCGAAGGATTCACTCCGATGCTCAAGAACTTTGTCGATAAAGTCTCCGCACACGTTTCCCATCACTGAACGAAATGGATGGAATGCCATGGTTTCATAGTCGACACCCTTCGATAGAATAGGCACACCCGCTAGTGGTACCCGGTGCCACAAGATGATTGCTGCAGTGTATCGCGACCGGTGAAATTAGTCACGACGCCCTTTGACATGTCAATAGTGGGACTGTAATCTGGAGAATGATAGCGGTGAGTCTCTAGCTTGCATGCATATCTTTTATTTATCGGCGTATTCGCAGAAGTGGAAACTAGGTACAGTAGATGGGGAAGCCGGGAGACGCAAGAAGTAGCTCAGCTCATCAGAACTTGAGGAGAGATGCTTGTTACCTCGTCGATCTAGACTGGAAAGGGAGGTAACTGCATCGGCAGTGTGTTACTCATTGCACAGTTTAGAACTTGTTACCTTGTCTGATAATTACGAAAGTTGTGAGACACCAACTCAGGACGGGGGCTCATCATCAACCAACGTTGCGGTCGGCCTAAGTAAAGAAGCCAAAAAAAAAAGGTCCTCCAGGACAATTCTTTCTGTCAATTTTCATGATTCTTGACAGTAACAAACTACCCATAAGGTACTCACTGAAAGCGCTTGGGTTAGCATTGAGCAGCGCCAGGCGTCATGTGACTCGGTGATAGCAAATAGGTGCATGACAAATCACTCCGAAGTGTGTGGATATTCACGTCAAAGGTTTTCTCATCACTTTCCTCTGCGTCAAGAGCAACCGCCGTTGCCTGCACTCTGCACTCACCACCCCACCCTTAATCGACGCCATTCAACCACAGCATGAATTCCTCTAGAGGCCGAAGTCGAAGCCGAAGCCACCGCGATGATGGTGAACCGCCGCCGAAGTATTTCCGGTTAGAAGCGCCTACTACAAGCAGTGGGCAGCCTGGTCAGCGGTCTGTTACTCTCGGTGCCCTAAGCAGACACCTGGATAGCAGAGAATTAGAGAACGGAACCATCGTTGTAAATCTACAGGACGTGCGGCCCATTATACCACCATATTCACCGGACGAGCCTATCTCTGTGTCTATTGCAAGATACAAAGATTGGAAAAGTAAGAAACAGCCTTTCATGACTGGCATTGAAGTAAGAATATTGACGTGAGGATAATCTAGAAGCCGGTGCACAGCACGACACCTTCTGCTTCAAATGTAAACAGCTCAATGATCTTGTCCTTGTCCCGTGTCTCACCTGCCACCTATCGTACCATAAGGAGTGTATGCCGGAACAAGGGAGATACGCAACTCTAAGGGGCCATTTACACTGGTTCTGTGATATATGTGTGGGTAGAGAGTGGAATGTCGAACAACCGACTATTACGCCCCCGGCATCTCCTGTGCTGAGTCCAACACCACGACAAACCGAAGACCTAGATTCTGAGGCTATGATTTATCTACCACTAGATAATGCGCAAGGGAGAGTCACGCCAATCGAGCGCGAGAGAAGCACGCCGTCAAGGTCTCGAGCCCATCAAAGGCTTCCCGTAGCTGCGACGACGAACCAACCCGAACCCACCCCTTCCACACTGGGAGCAGACACACCAGACTCAGACTCAGCACACCGATCTACCTCTACACGGATCCGCAAATCACGCTTCACGACCCTACCAACAAACGTGGATGCTGCAATACGGACCTTGTATTCCGAGTTGGAGACTACCTCCACGCTCCGGAGCAAAGTCTCCCATCTTGAAACGCAGCTTTCTCAACAGCGGCAGGAACTTGACCTCCGACAGAAAGAGCTTGAACTGGCGCGTAAAGTTGCTGCCAACTCGCGAGTCTCGGATGGTGAAGTCGCGCGGCTCAGGGCCGAGGCTTCCGGGAGGCAAGCTGCCGTCAAAGAGGCGGAGACGCTGAGAGCAGAGAAGCAAAATCTGGAGATGGAGCTGGACCACTCCCGGAAGGAGTTGAGTAGCGTCAGCAAGACACTGCAGGACTTGAGAAAGAAGTTATCGGTTTTGGTTGGTGAATAACAGAGTGGGTGTAGACTGTTCTACACGTTGCGTGTTTGCTTAGGGGGTTCTGGCACCAGTCACATCGAATGTATTGCTGGTCGCAAGAGTCTAGTAAGCAGTAACCTAACTAATCTCGGGTCTTCTCGCATTCGCCTGTTACTCCTACGAGACGACTGGTGTCAGTTGATGAAAGTGCGTAAATGCAGTGATGACAAATTTATCACCCTCACACCGCTCCACGATATGACAAATCTTAATCCCTCACGATGGAACCTACTAAATGCGCGATACCAGTGAAATAAGTGGGCAGATAAGTGGGCAAGTGAAGATGGGTAAGCGTAGTCTGTCGAACCAGAGGATGACAAATTAAGAATCCAGTGCTACTGAACGCACTTGACTCATTAATGGCGAGCCGTTGATTGAGGATGAACCTTGCAGTAAGTTGAGCGAGGAAGATATAGTTAAGCACTACTGCTAATCCTATAAAGTACAGTCGAATAATCCACAAATGAAGCACCACACACTGAGTCCCGGTGGCATGCCTCCGTGACTACTTAACCCAAAAGCTCTGGTCTGTCTTTCAGTTCGTTGATCAGATCTTGAAAGTCTTCATCACCGCGTCCTGCTCGCTCTTGGAACGAGGCCAAATTCTCCCTCAGCCAGGAGCTCTCTGTTCCGGCCTGTATTGTAACCGCGTCAGCATCATGTCCAGATTAGAGCAGGCTTCTACTTACCGGCGGGATCGCAAGCCCCTCTTCCCTTGCCGTGATACCCGGGATGATAAACACGGCCTGCAAGAGCTTGTGGTTATTCGGCCCAATGTCAGAGGACGTCCTGCCCACGACTTCATTCCAAATCGTCTCAATCTCTTCGGCTAACTGCGCAAATGCCCCTTGACTACGGTTTGAACCACTTCGAACATGGCCAAAAATTCGGTTCGTGTTCGTCTTGCGCTTCCCGCCATACCAGTACTCTTCATCTTTGATAGGGGAGAATCTGATATTGACGAAGAGAGCAGGTGCATTAAACATGGTACAGTGCAGGGTTGTAATACGCTCAGCTATTTCTTGGCGCTGAGCGTCGTCGAGGGGGTAGCAATAAGAGACATCGTAGAAAGGCATGGTGAGTATAGTTCCGTCTGTTCCCAGATTACTAGGTTGTGGGCGGTTGGACCCGAGACCTAGTTGTCTTCCCTCGCTTTCGCTCGTCTTATAACTTAGGTTCCCCGCTCACAGCCGAGGTATGACGCCTCTTCACGTCCAAGACTAGATTTGTCAGCTACGTAGCAGAAATCCTCGTACAAGTGCCAATGAACGTCCTTGAACTACTGCAGGCAGCTAAATTTGTCATCCTCTCGCCTCCCTTACGTCCGAGTCCTTCCCTAACGCGGGAAGCTGCATGTCGATGTTGAATTTGTCATCAACCCCGGCCTGTTTCCCCCTCACCGTAACTGAAGTAGAGTTGTCAGAGATGAGTAGAGGTACTGCGAGACTGTTGGGGTAGGTACACTTTTACTTAGGGTATGACACGGGGGAGTAATGCTGTTTTTACCACGATAATTGTTGAGTCGACTGAGGCTGCTACTTAGAGTGACCCCCTACGTGCATTGAAGAAAGCCATGAGACGCTCAGAAAGAAAAGGGACGGGTGGATTGGTCACATAAAAAGCCAGCGAACGTTTTCAATTGCGCTGGTTTGCAAGTGACCCCGTTGCCAAATCTCAGTTGTGTGGTTACGCTCTCGCTCGTCTCGCCGAGATATGTTGTTGAAGGCGTTAATAGCGTGTGCCACTCACCCAGTCATATGGCGTTGGCTTGTGATAACGTCAACCATCTCCCCTGCAATTACAGTCGATATGTTAGCCTGTACCGACGCTGGCTTGAGGCATGTTCCAGTACCTCGAGTGATTACTCAACATTCACATTCGTTCCAGCTACTAATGATAAAGGATTGTGTGGCTTGCTTGGGTCCTGCAGCCTCCATCAGCACGTCTCTCGTTAGTGGTTCAATTGCAGTGTTAAAACAAAACTGGTGGAGCAAGGTAAGGACAGGCGGTAGTAGATGTACTAGGACCTCGGAGAAATTATATACATGGCCGAGCGTACATCCATTTTTATCCTGCCTGCGGAGGAACACCTTGTCTATGGTCTGAAGTATTTAAGAAGGCTCTTGGAGTTGTTTCTTTGAACTCTTACAAGCTTCCATTTGCACCCATCTCCCTCACCAATACTACTTCAAACCATGTCTACTTCTCCATTGGTTCCCAAGACGGCTGTCGTCCTTCGACTTTCTCCATCCGGAGGGGAAGCTCTAACCCGCCGTCAGTAAATCTCTTACCTCCACGGACACTGTCTCTCACCTCAAAGAGCTCGTGACTGCGGCCCGCGAGTTCCACATCCCCATCTACTATGGACTGCATCAAACTTGGAAAGAGGGAAATTTCGCAGGTTGGGAGCATATGAACTCTTCTATAACTGCTCTGGGGTTGGGCAAGGTGTTTGAGGAGGGCAGTTGGGGGGCTAAAATTTACGAAGGGCTCGAGCCGGATGTCCTACAGAATGGGGATGTGATTGTCAGCAGGCATTGGAACAGCAGGTAAGCTATCCTCCGATATGTGGCCCGAAGAGAAAAGAGAGATGAGGCAAAACATACATGTCAATGCCGCATCTGTGATTCAACTGTTTTGTGAGCTACCGCTGACATGGCTTGGGCACAGTTCGTTCGCCAACACGGACCTCGACTATCAACTCCACCAACGTGGAATCACGCACCTGATCATGACCGGCCTGGTTGCGAACACGTGTCTCGAGTCGACCGCCAGATACGCCCGAGAGCTGTAAGTGATGAGTCGTTTCGCTGTTAAATGCGTCCGGCGCAGAGAAGAAGCTGACCAAGTCCAATCTCGGAACCAGAGGCTATCACGTTACCCTCCTGTAAGCATTCATGACTACGTAAAGATGCATCCCTTATTGCTCATAATTAACTCTCTTAATAGGACTGACGGGACGGCTGGGTTCACCATTCCCGCTAAGGATGCTGCGGTGAATCTGATTTGGCCACTGATCACCGATCGAGTGATGACCGTCGGCGAGTGGGTCTCGACAGTGAAGAAGGATGTCTGAGAAATAATGAAGGGCCCGTTATCTATAGTCTCATACAGAAAATTTGACATGCTTCCATTTATAGTTCAGTCAGACATAACTAAGTCTGGTGCGGAAGATGATGAAACGTCGACTGAGAACAATTCTAAGCTGCAAAACCTAACCCCGTGCTGACGCCAGAAGTTGAAAGGTCAAGATTCAACAATTTATTTCTAAATTCCTTTTCTGTCGTTTCTCAAGCCCTGCGAATACAATGCACCTCAGTTTCATAGAGAACACGTGAAACGCGGTATAGGGAGTGCTGCATACCCCTATTCTATTTCGTTTATTCCTCTTCCTTGTCACATATCAATCTTTCACTCTGTCTCCTCTACCTTACCTGTACCACCTTGACTACCAAAACGTTGCGCCAGTTCTAACAAACCTCGTACTTTCCTTTCTTGCTCTTTGTCAAATACAGTTTCTCCCAGCAAGAGGTTCTCCCGGAAGATCTCCTCTGCTTCTCTGTATCTTTGCTGGCCATTCAGGCAGATTCCCAGATTCAAGTGACTGCTCAATGCTAGAGGATGCTTTTCCCCATACAGTCTTTCTCTAATAAGAAAGTTTTCTCGAAAAATGCTATGTGCCTCCATGAATCTTTCCTGATCCCTGAGGCAACCTGCGAGCCGAAACTGAGCCTTGAGTCTCTCTGAACTTTCTCTGCCCTCGGTGCTCTCTATAAGCAAAAGGGTTTCTCGACATAACTCCTCTGCATCCTCGTATTTCTTCTGCCTCAAAAGGCAGCGCACGAGGTTGCCCTGGTTTGTGACCGTATTGCCATGTGTTTTGCCTCGAATCTTGGTAGTAAAGTGAAGTGACTTTCGCAAGAAATCCTCGGCCTCGAGATATTTATCGCGCTTCAGCAAAACAAGTCCGAGCTTGTGCATCGTCTTTATTGTGCGTTCGTTTTCGCGGCCCAGTGACTGCTCTCGGAAGCGAAGTTCATTCCTCAGCAATTCCTCTTCTTCTTTGAGCACCAACTTCTCCATTTTGTCTGCGTCAACCTCCTTTTCTGTTGTTGGTTGGCGCATTTCTTCCTTACTTCCACTTTGTCTGGAGCCGGTTGTTGATGGCAACATGTTCTCACTCTTTGTCTTCATTTCCACGCATTCTTTCTCGTCTGATATGCCATGGTGAGAAGATGCCGTTGTCCATCTACCACTTGCCTGTGTCTTTGGAGTTCTGCGTGATTCGGATGACATCTTTGGGGGGACCTTAGAAGGGCCGATCTGGATGTTTGAGAATTGAGTTGTTTTCTCTCTTGCATAACGTTGCTCCTTTTCTCCCATCCAACGATGCTTCTTTGCGTTCAGTGCATTAAGTCGCTTCCTAGGGTCGAACAGCATTACTAGGCCGAGAAATTCGATGCCGTCCTCACTGACTTTGACGTGTTGCAGAGCTGAGGTGGGAAATCCAGTTTGGCCGCTGCAGTACTTGCCAAGGACTGCAAAACTATCAAACGTTGGTCTTCCAGTGAGAGCCCGAGAAATCGTCTCTCCGAAAGACCACATGTCCGACAAGTACGGATTGGCCGCTTTCGGATCTCCGTTGAAGTTGAGCATTTCTGGTGCCATAAAAGCCTCTGTGCCTGCGACGCTGGAGGTTCCAGTGATAGTGCCAATGCGCTTGCTGAGACCAAGATCGCACACTTTGACCCACCACTGTTTTGGTGGATGGCTCTTGATGAGTATGTTCTGAGTTTGTATGTCACTACGCGGTTCAATGTCGTTGCGAGGACGGTGAACACCTACTGCTGGCTTAAGGTCCCGGTGAGCAAAACCCTCGTCATGCATCTGTGACAAAGCAGCAAGGACCTGGTGTGCAATCTCTTGGATCTCGCCTTCGGGTAATCGCTGATTAGGAGAATTGTACAGATAGTTCTGTAAGTCTCCGAGTTCACAGTACTCCATTGCAATGTGGATATGCCCGGGGCTATCGTACCAGCCCTTGAATTTGATGAAGAAACCGTCGTACTGTCGCTCAATAATCAGCTTGCGAGACGATTTTGTAATCTCATCAGGTATCAACTAACCTTTTCGTGAGAGAACTTGACAAGTGCTTCCAGCTCACGCATGTAAAGCGACCGTTTTGTCTTCGACTGATGATCGGCAATGTCAATGCTCTTGACTGCTCGGTACTGAATCCTGCCAGGCTCTGTCTCAATCGACTGAAGCTCCACCAAACCAAATCCACCACGCACCAGGTCTCTCTCATGTTTCCATACTTCTTGGTTTGGCCGACTCCAGTGGACAGTTGGGCGGGAGTGGATCGTGTAGGATTGCTGTCCGTCACACCGGAAGGTGGCTGGTAGTCTTGAATCCCGTACGATCTCTGTGAGGCCGTCTGATTGGTCAGTGCTCGACATTGTCACTATCCAAAACGATGTCTGCTGATGCGAGGCGAAGGCTGTGGGCCGGTCGTTTCGGACAACGCAACGACTACCACACAAGCCGAGAGAGGAGAAGGAGCGACAGTGCTGCAGCTGGAGGATTGAGGGAAATGTTTCAGCTCATCACATGATTATACGCGGGGATGAGTCCAATTAATGACCTATCAGCTGTAGTAAATACACAGCCTGATGTGGCTTATTCCGTCTTGGTAAGTGTTGGGGCGCTTGCTTAAGCCTCTAACTGGAAACAGCCAATGCAAGGGGTTTCATGAGGCCTCATTCGTACTATAGGAAGTGTCTGCTGCAGTAAGTCCACGATGAAGATCCCTTCACATCGTAAGGCAATGGCAGATTAAGACCGAATAGCCTAATGCTTGTTTTACAGAGGCTTTCGAACAGGCAGCATGATTTCATTATTTTGAATTGTAGCAGACATGAAGAAACTACAGACTACACTGTTGAGTGATTGTCCATAGTCTCAAGGCCAGAGTGGAGAGTGTGTACAACAGAAGTAAACAGAGATCTACCATGCCAATCCATCCTTCCCGGCAGTGGTCGCGGCCGACTCACACACGCCACGGCAGAATGCCTCGTCTTCATTCAACTGGGTACTAGCAACCACCCTCCTCGCGGGCCAGACCTCTCTGCCCAGCCGCTTCTCCTCTTCAACGTGCTTGGTCAGGGTCGACCGGAGGACCTCCTCAAAGTATTCGACCGCCTTCTCCATGTACGGATGCAGGGGTCCTGCGGTGTACGTATCGCTGTTGAGTCCCTTCTGCGCATTGTTGCCGAGATACTTGTCCTCGCCTTCGACCTGCTTGAAGAAGTCGACTTCGGCCTTGACCTTCTGGGCTGACGAGTTCTTGTTTCGGTAGACTTCGTAGCGCATGCGGGATGTGGTCGCGGATGTGGGGACGATGAACATCATGTAGAAGAAGTGCTTGGATATGGTGACGGACGAGTTGGGGAACATGAATGTCGGGCTGGCGACGATGCCATCGGCCTCCATGTCTTCGCCGAGGTGACGGATATAGCACAGCACGGGCTCGACGTCAAACTTGGTGCCCTTCTTGATGTAAGGGGCAATTCCAGGATGGGCCGTGGAGCAGTGGTAGCACTGTGGACGATGGATGTGAGCATATCTTCTGATGCCAACGGCTGTGCCAAGCCCACCCCATTGTAGTTTTCCACCAGCGTCTTCCAGTTGAAGTTGCAGTCGTCGAGAGACCACGTATGATCGAACTCATAATCATCCATGTCATACACCTTCGTGATCCTTTCCTGGGTGTCAATGTCCTTGAATTGCTGTTCCCAGGTGATGCTTGGCTTTTCAGATGCATCGAGATTGACCCAGACAAACCCAAGCTTGTCAATATGCGTGTGCAGCTTGTACAGAGAGTAATCGTTCTTGTCGAACTGGCTCTCCGGCACCGTGTCGAAACGCGGCGCCTTTGCGAGGTTTCCTTTCAAACCATAGCTCCATCCTGTAAAGTTTTGTCAGTCTCCGCTCCTAGCAAGCGAGTGTCCGGGGGGTGCATTGGACGTGGACTAACCGTGGTATTTGCAAGACAAAATGCTGGCCTTGCCGGTTTCCTGGTGGACAATGGGGAATGCCCGATGGCGACAGACGTTGAGGAAGGCATTGATGTTTCCCTCGCGATCACTGACGACGAAGAACGGATACCCGGCGACGTCGTAGCGAGCGTACTGACCGGGGGTGGCAAACTGCGACTTGTGCGAGGCAATCAGCCAGGCCTTGGAGAAGATGGCGCGGCGTTCCAGGTCGTAGAAGTCGGGTTCGCGGAACCAGGATGAGGGAAGCGTAGCAGCAGTCATGGTTGATTTCGGAAATGTGAGTGTCTGGGATCTAGAATCTAGGTTCGTAATTGCAGAGTGCTGAGTTGCCGAGGTTGTAGTCAGATGGCATTTCGTAGACATTAAATAGACGTTCGCTGTAAGTGCCCCTAGGCCCGTCGTGTGCCTGCTGGAAATTATGGTGATTGGCCAGGGATATCCGGGGTCTGGGGGGCAAGTTAATTGGGTGGTAATGATCCAGGTGGTGTAGATAGTCGACGGTAGATTAGCCACAACGAGGGGTTCCGAGATGAAGCCAGTTGTCGTTGGTGTGTTATAAGCACGCCAAGGAAGGGAGGTTCTCCGAGTCCCTTGACTCATTGTACTGCATCTCCTCTGAAACCTCAGAAATCATCACCATCATCACAGGGACAATGGCAGACTCGTTCTCTGCCGAGGGCGCAACCGTGCGCAAACACCACGCCGTCGACGACGATGGCACGGCGCTCAAGCACGTCACGACCGACGACGACGCGCAGCTGGACCACCTTGGCATCGAGCCGTCCAAGCTCCAGCGCAACTTCAACATCTGGTCGCTGATGTTCATGTCCTTCTGCACCACGGTCACCTGGGAGGCCATCTCGTCGGCGGCCGCGCAGGCGCTCACCAGCGGAGGCAGTTCCAGCTTCGTCTGGGGCTTCGTGGCGTCTGCGGCCGGGGCGTTGCTCATTGCGTTGTGTATTGCCGGGTATGCCAGCATGATTCCTACAGCTGGTGGCCAGTATCACTATGTCTCGGAGCTGTCGCCGCTCAAGTATCGTCGCGTGTTTGCTTGGTTTGCTGGCTGGATCACCATGATCGGTTGGGTGTTGTGTGCGGCGGCAGGTATCTTTGCCACGGCCATGCAGATCCAGTCGTGGGCTATCCTATTCAGCGATGCCTATGTCTATCAAAGATGGCATACGTCTCTAGTGAGTATTCCAAAGTTCCTTGAATCCGATATGGACTCTAACGACATCCAGATCGCCATTGGCCTCACCACCTTCTATACCGCCTTTGCCATCTTCGAAATCAAGCGACTCCATCATCTCATGTTCATTGCCATGTTTTGTCACGTTGTCGGATACTTTGCCACCTCGGTCTACCTCCTCGCAAAGGTAGAACCGAAGAACACGGCCGAGTATGTCTTTACGGACTTTACGAATCTAAGCGGATGGGAGAACCCAGGGGCAAGTGACCATTGTACCCGCCACTCAACTGATACACTGACTCAACTGAGTACAGATTGCATGGTCAATTGGCCTGATGACATCGGCGATTGGCTTCGTTGGGTGGGATAGTTCCACGCACATGGCCGAAGAGATGACCCATGCAGCTCGAGACTTGCCAAGAACGAGTAAGTCCTGCCAAAACACCCTTAACACAATGTCCTTGCATTCTAACAAGATCCAGTGATTGCCAACATCGTCGTCAGCGGACTGCTCACCTTTCCCTGGATCATCGCCGTCGCCTTCTGCATCATCGACATCCAGGGCGTCTTATCTGGACCTGTCGGACGCATCAGCCCGTTTGCACAACTATACTACAACGTCTCGGGAGGAAATCAAGCCGCCACCATCGGCCTCACGGCATTTCTTCCAATCATGGACTTTTGCGGAACCGGCTCCAGCGTCGTCTCGGCCACGTCCAGAGTCATCTGGTCCTTTGCTCGCGACGGCGGACTACCCGCTTGCTTCGGAAAGGTTGGCGACCGAACCAAAGTTCCCACGAACGCTCTGCTGCTCACGTGGGCTTCTATATCAGCTATATGCTTGATCTATGTGGGTAACGCGACGGCCTACTACGGCATCTCGTCGGCTTGCACCGTTGCGCTGATCTTGTCCTACGGCTTCCCCTTGTTCATCAACGTGGTCTGGGGGTTCGAGCACTGCACCATCCCGCGAGGAATCTTCACTCTGGGACGCTATCACCGGCCCGTCGCCGTGGTTGGACTGGCTTGGTGTGCCTACCTGACTATTTTCTTGTCGTTCCCGACCTATTATCCCGTCACCGCGGCCAATATGAACTACGCGGCTCCGGTCACGGCGTTTGGGCTTCTGATGGCCATTGTGAGCTGGTTTGTCTATGGGAGATCGAATTACATCGGGATTACTCATAGACTGGAAGCGCGTCGGGAGTAAACAGGGTGGAGAATTGGAAACGGAATCCGCGTTATGGCGATGCCATGTTTGTTAGGGCTGCAAAGTCTCCATAGCCTATACCAAATGAGTACTCACTCTATTACCAACGGAAAACCTTTCACGATTCGGACAAACTGCTTTGTCAAACCCGTCCACATGAGTATACCTCCATATCCGAACACCGTTGTGGTCTAAAGCATCGCACCATTTGCTTCTGCGTTCATCGATTTTATCAGAAGTTAGCCCAAAATGTCTAAACCACAACGTACGTCTAAGCCTCCGGGAACTTCGGCGCCTCTCGTAACCCGCGGGATCCGTGTCGATTGCAACCCCCATGATCTAGATTGCCCTGGTTCACAACGGCACAAGCGTGTCTGATAGACGACGCCGCTTCCCCACAGAAGCCAAAACGCGGGGTAGTTTGATGCTATCTCGGCATCAAAGGCGATGGACCGAACCGTTGTATCCAATAGAACTGACGGGATTAACATCATCACTGGTAGCAAACCTTCTCGGAACGGCCGCCGCTCGGAAAAGTCGGAATTCGAACCGAAATAGGGACAACCATCCCTTCGTTGGACGCGTCGTAATGCGCAAGGGTGGAGAGATTGATACTCCACTCACACGCGAGATGAGCCTCTTGAGATAGTGCAGATAGTGCTATCGGACTGTCAAATGAGGATGCAACATGGTGTTGCATTATCTGCGTCTTCGATCCCTTTCAAGAGTCGTAGATATGAGAATCAAGTAAAGGGCGCCATCTGACGAAAGAGGTGTTGATCCGCTAGCTCTCCCCCCATCGCTACTGATAAATCCCATTTCCAGTGAGGTCTTGATTTGCGCATATTCTTCGCCGCGGGTTTTCAGCGCCTTCAGTCAATAGTTACCTTCCGTCAACGTGCAACTCTTTGTTTAGGCCTCCAATGCAACTCTGTCGCCTTGATATTGCGCCAACACCCCTCCCGCCATTAATAATCATAGAGTCATTCCACATGCAGTACAAAGCTTAAGAAACGGAAAGTAACATGACTCTTCGTTGTACTCAATGGCGAATAGCCGCCTCGCCTCGACTGATATGCCAGTTTCCTCATCAGTTCTTCGACCTTATGTGGTAGTTATCGGAGGATGGAGTCATCGTCTCTTTGTGAAATGAGAAATTTCCCGAGCTCATTTATTTATTTTGACGGATGGTGAGGTCCCAAGATCTTGGTGTACACTGGCTGCAAGGCAGACGGATGAATTTTCCAGATCAAGCCGCCTACCCTAGAGCCAAGCTGAGGCAGGGAAACCCCGTACCTGAAATTCTGGTTAATAGTTGGATGTCAAGCGGCTATTGAGAGGAGAAAGATGGCCCTCGTCATGCTGTTTATTTTGTGTGCTTCAGAAGAGAGAGTGTTCTACTTGCCCCTAGCTTTTTACTTGCTCAGCGTGCGACGCACTCATCACTGCTTTCACGCGCTCATCATTGTTCCCTTCGTGTCAGCATGCAATCCCTGCAATATTGACACTTTGACAGCCAATCACCTGTCCAGTGTTAGCAGACCTGTAGCTACAATCCTTTACTGCGCCGTCACAGTAAGCCGCCACGCCGCCTAACGGAGGCAGCCTTCGATAATGGCCGCGGACCTGCAACATAGTGATCTGCCTCGTCTGTTTTCCTCTGTGGACAAAGGAGCTGCAGGCTGCTCTCCCAGCTGTCACGGCCCGGGTCAGGACCAGGCGGTCATGACCGGCAGAATCATCTCCATACCCACTTTTTTCCTTCCTATCACGCAGGACTACATAAGCGTGTCGAACGGGCTCTGTTCGACATAGTTCGATACTAAATAATATATATATATCGAACGAACATTATTTAATGCTGTTCGACTACCTAATAACTATAGTATATAAGTATATTTATTTAGTACCTTAGATAAGAGCCTTAAGCTCCTTAGCTATTAATATACTTAGTTATATTAAATTTACTATTTTACTATTACTAGACTATAATTTATATTACTTACTATAATATTCTAATCTACTTAATTATATACCTTATACTTAGACCTACCCTATACCCTTAGGATAGACTTAACTATTATATATTAATAGCTCTTATTTAGTATATTACTATATTAACCTAAGTAATATTAAACTATTAAAATAGCTACTTAAGTAACCTTAATAAATATTAATAATAATACTAACCCTATTATTTATATAATATTATCCCTTACTATAGATATTAATATATTTAATAAGGAGGAAGAAGATAATAATAATAAGAAAGTTAAAGCGCTCTATAGGTAAGTTATAAGCCTTATAACTAAGCTTAAGGACCTATATATACTAATTAACTATACTATATAGATCTAAGTAAAGTAGACTATATAGTACTATAATAAAGTATAGAATATTATTACCCTAGTAATTATTACTATAAGTAGTAAGGATATAAGAGAAGTTCTTAAGCCTTTACTACTAAAACCCTTCAATAAAATGCTAAGTAAACTATAGATATTTCTAACCTAGATAAAAGTATATATTACCTATTTCCTAATATAGTTTAGTTAGGAGTAAGGAAAGGTTTAGTATACTATAGGATAGCTTAAGGGAAGTATAAAATAGTAGTTTAAATCTATTATAAGAGAGTACTATACTATCCCCCTTACTAAGCTCTTTATATAAATCTATATAATCTATAATAACTATAAAACATTTAAATAAGCCCTTTACTAATTATTTAGTACTATTAATAAAAAAGGATATACTAAATAATATATTAAGATACTTAAGTAAACTAAGTTAACCTTAAAATATACTATAGAATTTTAGTAGGTAGCCTCTAAGTTAATATAGGATTAAGATATACTAATATCCTTCTTTTTTAATAGACTTAAGGAAATAGTCTAAAATAAGCTCTTTAAAAACAATAAACTATTAACCTTAGTTAAATATATTAATAGAGTAGTCTAAATTAATAATTAATAGTTTATATAATAAAAAATAAAGAACCTAACCTATAGATAAAACTATAGAGATAAACCCTATTTTAATACTAATACTAGTAAGAGATATAATATACTTATATCCTATAGAATAAATTTAGGCCTTATAGAACTAGGAGCTATATAGTAAAACTACTTATAAGTAATATACTAGAATTATAGAAATAAGGGATATTTTAAAAATAAGTATTAAAAGCTTAGAACTAGATAAAAGTATAAGCCTATACTAGAAGGTAAGAATATCCGATCTACTAATTATTAATATAAAACCCTATAGATTACTATCTATATAAAAATAGTAGCTATAATAAGAGGAGCCTATAAGATAATAGGCACTAGTAACTTTACTACTAAACCTCTACCTAGCACTTAATAATATAAGATAGTAGAAAATAGTATCTATATAGAAAAACCCTAGTATAGTATATAGGATAACTACTAATAGGATAAGGGAATTATAAGGGAAAAATTCAGACCTTAGAAGCCTATCCTAGAAGGAAGGCCTTAGGAAGACCTTACTAGTAAGACTATTATAATAGTTAGGAAGGGAGAGTCCTATAGATAACCTATAGTTAAAGTAGAAATCCTAGATTAATAACCTTAGCTAGAAACCCTAAGACTTTAGAATAAAGAACTAAGTATATATCTCTCTTTATAATAGGAAGAAGATAACCATATTTAATGCTAGTTCTATATATAATAAATAAACATCCCTAGTATTAATATAGGATATAAAGCTAAACAAGCATAATAGCTTAGACTACCTATTAAGGATAAAGATATTTAAGTACCCTAAGAAGGATACCTAAGCAATAACTATAATAGCTATAAAACAACCAATATTAATAATATATTATTAGAAGATAAGGTAGAAAGCTAGAAAGCATAATAGAAATAGGCTATTATACTAACCATTAAAAAACTATAGTAGAAGATATATATATATAATAAAAACAGTATACTAATCTAGAAAACAGAAAAAGATATATACTAGTAACTTAACTATAAATAAAAAGATACCTATAAGGGTAAACCTATATATATTAAAGTAAAACTATAAAGGATAGCTAGGATAGACCCTATTATCTTATAACTTAAGGTTAGTAATAATCCTTAGCTATACTATACTATACTAGGATATAACGAACTATTATAGATATCTTACTATTACTACTACTACTAAATATATAAAAGTAAGAAAGCTAAAAATAACTATTATCCTACTAAGATCCTTAGGTTAGTTTATAATAACCCTTACTTAGAATAGGAAACATAAGACTATATCCTAGTTAAATTAATATTATAGTACTATACTATATAATTAGAAGTATAAGATAAGTACTATCCTAAGTAGTATATAGAAGGATTATTAGATCCTAAGAATTATATATATTAGGAATATAGAGTATATATCTAGGCTAAGGTTAAAGAATAGCATAATACTAGGGATAATATATAAGAAAATAAGAAATAGAAAGGTAGCTAGAAATCTTAGTATCTTAATAACTATACAAAAAGTAATAACTAAAGTTATAAAGATAACATAAAAAACATAAGATACTACCTATAAAAGAGTAATAAGTAAGTAGAAATATAGAGTATAAACTACCTCTAAGAAAAGCTTTAAGTATAATAATAACTATAAGACTATAGTAAATACTTAATATTAGAGTGAAAGTTAAGGGAGAATAGCTTAATATATTAGTAGATTATAGAGTGGAAGTATTATTTATTAACCCTATTATAGTTAATAAGCTAAAGCTATTATAGAAGAATAAAAAACAACTATATATAGTACATAACCTTAAAGGTAACTAATTCTTATATAAAGATAGACTTATTACTTAATAACTTAATTACTTAAAGGTATTTATTAAAGGAAAGAACTATAGTATTAATCTTAATATTATACCCCTATAGTATTATAATATTATTCTAAGTTACCTATAGCTAAGAAAATTCAACCTATATATTAACTAGAGAATAGGCTAAATATATATTAATAATAATAATATACTCTCTAATAATAATAAGGATAATAAAAAGAAATCTTAAACTTTAACTACTAATAAGATAGATAGTAAAGATAAGGATAAGGAAATATATAATACCTTACTACCCCTAAAGGGAATATAATATAAGTATTAAAAAGGTAAGAAAAACTAACTCTAAAGAACTATTAAATACTTATAATAATAGTTTATCTAAATAAATAAAAACCTTAAGAAATAAAAGAAACTCCCTAAAGAAGAAAAGCTTAAGAATATACTAATAGAGTATTATATCTATAATAAGCTCTTTATAGAAGAACTTAAGATAGGACTATTAGAATTTAGTTAATAGGACTATAAAATTATACTAAAAGATAGAATAATAACTATATTCTATAAAATATTTAGTCTTAATAAAATATAACTATAAATACTTAAGGAATATATTAAAGAAATATTATAAAAAAGATATATTAGGGTTTCTAAGTTATTAGCTAGCTACCCTATTATATTTATTCCTAAAAAGAATAATAAGCTTAGACTTATTATAGATTACTAATAATTAAATAATATTATTATTAAAGATTAAACCTTATTACCCTTTATTATAAAGCTTAAAGACTAACTTTATAGAATAAAGGTATTTATAGTATTAAATCTTAAAGGTATATATAATCTTATCTATATTAAAGAGGAAGATAAATAGAAGACTGTATTTTAAACTAAGTTTAAACTTTTTAAATACCTTATTATACTCTTTAGACTTATAAATATACTTATATCCTTCTAGTGTATGATTAACTATATATTATAAGAGTACCTTAATATTTTTATTATATACTACCTAGATAATATCCTAATCTTCTCTAAAATAGAAAAAGAATATATAGAATATATCTATAAGGTACTATAAGTACTATAAGATTATAAACTTTTAGTTAAACTAGAGAAAAGCTATTTCTATATTAAGAAAGTAGAATTTCTTAAATATATTATCTTTTATAATAAGATTAAGATAGATCTAAAGAAAATTACTATAGTTAAAGAGTAAAAACTACCTAAAAGCCTTAAAGAAGTATAGTCTTTCCTAGAATTTATAAACTATTACTAAAGATTTATTAAAGGCTTTAGTAGTATAATAATATTACTTACTTAACTTATTAAGAAAGAAGAATTATTTAGATAGAATATAACTATTTAATAAGCATTTAACTAAATAAAGGAATATATTATTAATAAACTAATCCTAATAACTTTTAACCTTAATTAAGTAATTAAACTTAAAATAGACTTATTAGACTTTACTTAAGGAAGAGTAATTAAATAATAAGATAATTAAGGAATATTATAATCTATAGTCTTCTTCTTATATAAAATATATAGTATAGAACTTAATTACTCTATTTATAATAAAGAATTCCTTATAATAATTAACTTATTTAAGGAGTTCTAATACTATCTTTAAGGAAGTAAGCATAAGATTAAGGTCTATACTAACTATAAAAATATCTTATACTTTATAACTATATAAGAACTTAGTAGGTAATAACTAAGATATACTAAGTACCTTTTAGAATTTAACTATATAATTATTTATAGAAAGAGAATAGAAAATAGATAAGCTAATACTATTAATTAATAAAGTAACTTTAATACTAAATACTTAAAAATAAGTAACTAAATCCTTAATTTTATTACTAAAGGATAGCTTAAATAAAGATATATTACTACTATAAAAAAGAAAACCTTAGGGTATATATATATTATTATAAATTATAATAATCTCTATAATTAAATATAATAATTTAATAATAATCTACCCTTAGAAGAAAACAAATAAACTTATAGAATAAATAGAATAATAAGAATAACTATTCTAATTCTAAGCTTTTAAATATAAAATAAGCTATAAGTTCTAACTAAGCTATAGTACTAACTTATATAGGAAATATATAAATATCCCCTATATAAACATTAAGGAGTTAATAAAACCCTTAAATAAGTTAGAATAATATACTAATTTCCTAGTATAAAGAACATTATTAAGGAAGTTATAAATTAGTATAACCTTTATATAAAAGCTAAGGCATAATACTATAAACTATATAGAGAATTATAACTACTATTAATTACTAAGTAACTATAGGATTCTATTACTATAGATTTTATTATAAAGCTACCTTTATTAAAGGACTTAGTTATAAGTACCTTCTATAATAGTATTCTTATTATTATAGATAGACTTATAAAATTTTCCTATTTTATACTATTATATATAAACTTTAGGTTTACCCTAGATACTTACTAAGCTAAAAGAAATAGTAAGATAGTTATCCTAAAAGCTATTCTAATATTAGAAAAACTAAAAAACCTATATAAAGAAATAAAAACTAAACTTAAATTTATATATAACTAGATAAGAAAACACTATAATAAGAAAAGAATAAAGGGACTATCCTTCTAGAAGAGAGATATAGTCTACTTTATAATAAAAAACATTAAAACAAAATAGTAAAAATAAGAAACTAAACTATAAATTCATTAGACCCTATAAAATTACTAAAAAAATTTCAGAAAATAACTACTAATTAAACTTACTGCTAAAAGTTAGACTTTACTTAGTTTTCTATATCTTACTCCTTAAGATAGTAAAAGATATAATTTATACTAAGTTTAGTAATAAATATAAAACTAAGGTTAAAGGACTTAAGGAGTATACTATTAAAACTATTATAAAAACTAAATAGATAGATAATAAAATAGAATACCTTATTAAATAGAAAGACTACCCTAAGAGTAAAAATATATAGAAACTAGCTAAAAACCTTACCTATATATAACGCCTTCTAAAGAACTTTTATTAATAATACTAGAATTAAGCAAAGGACTAATCCTACTAAAATTACTACTAAGGCTTAGAATAAACTAATCTACTTTACCCTAAATACCTAATAACTAAAGGTTATTTACTACTTAACCCTTATAAGACTCTAGCGCTAGAAGAATACTATCCTCCTTATCTAACTCCTATATTCCCTATTTAAATAAATTAGAACCCTACTCTTTTACCTTCTTCTTAATCTTCCAAATTCTAGCTAAGTAACTTACTACTATAGTAAGGGATAACTAAAGCTTAGCTAGCTAGTTATAAAAAATTAAGATCTTATTACTAGCCTCTTCTTCCTCCTTCTTAAGTTTTTTCTACTAATTAACTAGCTTATTTACTAAATAAGGTAAAGTTAGTATATTAAGAAACTTATAGAAGGCAATAGGGAACCTTATAAGAAGATATAATATAAACACTATCGTAAGTCTAACCCTATTAAATATATTCCTTATAATAATTAGAATAGCTAGAATCCTCTATCTAATAATCAATCTTATACTTAAAACAATAAGTATAAGGTATATTAATAGTATAATAGTTTAGCTTAGTAAAACGATAAAGAGAATTATATTTAGTTATCTTTTTCACTCTTTACTTAGTTATATACCCTAACATTATATTAGTATACTATAGGATAGTTATAAAAGGAAATTATAAACTAATAGTAGAAATTATATAAGGCTTACTTAAGTAGCCTTAAGGATAAGACTAATAGAGGGAAGATATTATATTATAGCTTAGGTTGCACTCTATTATATAGTATATATAAACTATACATACCCCTATAAATCTCTAGCTAACTATATATAGATTATAATTCTAATTATAATCTAAGGATAGACTTATAATTCTTAACTATAATCTAATAATAGGATTACTATTATAAACTATAATCTAAGTAATATACTATAATATATATATATATTTATTTAGTATATTAAATAAGGGCCTTAAGCTCCTTAGCTATTAACACACTTAGTTATATTAAATTTATAATTCTACTATTACTAAACTATAACTTATATTACTTATTATAATATCCTAATTTACTTAATTATATACCTTATGCCTAAACCTATCTTATACCTTTAGGATAGACCTAACTATTATATTAAGGTTATTAGTCTAGGATTTTTACTTTAACCCTAGGTTATCTATAGTATTCTCCCTTCCTAATTATTATAATAGTCTTATTAGTATAGTCTTCTTAAGGCTTTCCTTCTAGGATAAGTTTCTATTATTAGAATTTTTCCTTTATTATATCCTTATCCCTTTAGTAATTATCT